>CM042695.1:401768004-402006200 GCA_023614405.1 Avena insularis
ACCACGCGAAGGATTTTCATTGTTCGGATTTTTTTTGAATTTATTATGCCCGTTTTGAATTATCTGAATTTCTAACTATGGTCGAACCGGTGTGCATGAAGATAGGGGACGGGCATCGTTAGAAATTGCATTGGATCTCTGAAGAAACCACATATTGCGAGTCTAAAAATTATTTTTCAAAAAATCAGGCGATAGATCATGTACCTGTAGTACAAACCGGACCCACTTCCTACCGATTCGGCTGACATTTGTCCTTTTTACCCGGGATGGACGAAAAGGTTTGAGATGTACCGGTTGGGAGATAGTCCATGTAAGGTGGTCTAGTATTTTAGGAAAATGGGACGGTAGCATTGTGAAACGGCATTTTGGTGGTTACTTCACAAAACGACCCGTTTTTTGCGCTCGGAAAATGGAAAAGGGCTTTTCCGTGCGACAATAGGAAAACTTCCTCCTGCAACATTGTTCTCCATACCAATGTCCACACACATGCATAATATGGGCACAACATCACAAACTATGCCGTGATTCAGCACATAACATCGGTCATTTGGACCGAAAGCCATGAAACCTCGAACATGATAGGTCATTTTGTGAAGGTTTTTTCGAAACATGATCAATATACCAAGTCTGGTATTATTCCTTTCAACTATGTAACATAAAATGACACCACGCGAAGGATTTTCATTGTTCGGATTTTTTGAATTTATTATGCCCGTTTTGAATTATCTGAATTTCTAACTATGGTGAACCGGTGTGCATGAAGATAGGGACGGGCATCGTTAGAACTTGCATTGGATCTGAAGAAACCACATATTGCGAGTCTAAAATTATTTTTCAAAAATCACAGGCGATAGATCATGTACCGTAGTACAAACGGACCCACTTCCTGGATTCTAAGACATTTGTCCTTTTTACCCGGGATGGACGAAAAGGTTTGAGATGTACCGGTTGGGAGATAGTCCATGTAAGGTGGTCTAGTATTTTAGGAAAATGGGACGGTAGCATTGTGAAACGGAATTTTGGTGGTTACTTCACAAAACGACCCGTTTTTTGCGCTCGGAAAATGGAAAAGGGCTTTTCCGTGCGACAAAAAGGAAAACTTCCTCCTGCAACATTGTTCTCCATACCAATGTCCACATACATGTATAATATGGGCACAAAATCACAAACTATGCCGTGATTCAGCACATAACATCGGTCATTTAGACCGAAAGCCATGAATCTCCGAGAAACTGGTCATAGAGGCACTCCCTAATATGTGAAATTAGTTAGCTCCGAGGCATATTGATCTAGTTAGTGAAGTTACAAGCTGCAAGATGGTTTTCGAGAGCAGGGACACCACTGCGGCCAGTTCGAGGAGATGCCGATGAGCCAGTCCTCCGGAATCTCCGAAAACTGGTCATAGAGGCACTCCTAATATGTGAAATTAGTTAGCTCAAGGCATATTGATCTAGTTAGTGAAGTTACAAGCTGCAAGATGGTTTTTGAGCGAGGACACCACTGCGGCCAGTTTCAGGGAGATGCCGACGGAGCCCAGTCCTCCGGCATCTCCGAGAAACTGGTCATAGAGGCACTCCCTAATATGTGAAATTAGTTAGCTCCGAGGTGTATTGATCTAGTTAGTGAAGTTACAAGCTGCAAGATGGTTTTCAAGAGCAGGGACACCACGGCGGCCAGTTTCAGGGAGATGCCGACGGATCCCAGTCCTCCGGCATCTCCGAGAAACTGGTCATAGAGGCACTCCCGGTCCAGCCACAAAATGGGACTAACACTCAAGACATTTATTAATATTAAAAACTGAGACTACAAAACCGGGACTAAAGGCCACAAACCGCGAAAGATATCCTTCGGTCAAGCCACAAACCGCGAAAGACATGAACTAGAGTTACATAATATGAGCATGAACTTCTTGGCATATGTCATTCCTTATGACCGCTTCAGACGTAACCATGGAGCATCTTCTTTACTTAACGGAATGCTTGGGTCAGTTTTCACTGTGAAGGGCGGAATTTCATCAAACTTATTATAATCTTCTGACATGTCTGTCTTGTCCTCGATTCCCACGATGTTTCTTTTCCCTGAAAGAACTATGCGACGCTTTGGCTCATCATATGATGTATTCGTTTGCATATTTTTTCTTTTTTTGGTCTGGAGGACATGTCCTTCACATAGAAAACCTGAGACACATCATTGGCTAGGACGAATGGTTCATCTCTATAACCAAGATTGTTGAGATCCACTATTGTCATTCCGTACAACTGGTCTATCTTTACCCCTTCCCCATTCAGGTTGACCCATTTGCAGCGAAACAAAGGGACCTTAAAAGAGACTCCATAGTCTAGTTCCCATATCTCCTCTATGTAACCATAATATGTGTCCTTTTGTCCATTCTCGTCTATTGCATCAAAGCGGACACCACTATTTTGGTTGGTGCTCTTTTTATCTTGGGCGATCGTGTAGAATGTATTCCCATTTATTTCGTACCCTTGGAAATTCAATACAGTAGAAGATGGTGACGCGGCCAACAAGTATAGCTGATCTCCAACAGTGGTGTCATTCAAGAGATGTGTCCGCATCCAACCACCGAAAGACTTCATGTGTTCATCTGTAATCCATGATTCAGGCTTCCCCGGGTTTTTGGAGCGTACAATATTCTTGTGTTCCTCCATATACAGAGCTGCCAATGTGGAATTATGTAGAACTGTGTAGTGTGCTTTAGTGAAAGAATCCCCTTCCCTACATATCATTGCTTTCTTTCCCAGCGTGCCTTTTCCACTTAGTCTTCCCTCATGCCGCGAGTCAGAAACACCAATCGGCTTAAGGTCGAATAAAGTCAACACAAAACTCAATGACCTCCTCTGCTCCATATCCCTTGGAGATGCTTCCTTCTGGTCTAGCACGGTTATGAACATATTTCTTTAAGACTCCCATGAACCTCTCAAAGGGGAACATATTGTGCAGAAATACCGGACCGAGAATGGCAATCTCTTCCACTAGATGAACCAGGAGATGCGTCATAATATTGAAGAAGGATGGTGGGAACACCAATTCAAAACTAACAAGACATTGTACCACATCCTTCTGTAACCTTGGCAGAATATCTGGATTGATTACCTTCTGAGATATTGCATTGAGGAATGCACAGCTTCACAATGGGTACTCGAACATTTTTTAGGTAGAAGCCCCTCAATGCAATCGGAAGCAACTCGTCATAATGACGTGTGATCATGAGACTTCAGGTTTTGGAACTTTTTCTGCCATATTTATTATCCCTTTATATTAGATGAGAAGCCCGGCGACACCTTGATCCGTAAAGGACTTCAAAAAGATTTCCTTCTGCTTTGGTAAGAGCATAGCTGGCACGACTTAAGTGACGCCCTTTATCCGTCTTGTTATCTGTATGCATGTTCTTTGGGTCTTTCATAATTTGTTGGTCCTCCCGTGCTTCAGGTGTATCTTTTGTCTTCCCATACACGCCTAGGAATCCTAGCAGGTTCACGCAGAGATTCTTCGTCACGTGCATCACGTCGATTGAAGAGCGGACACGCAGGACTTTCCAATATGGCAGCTCCCAAAATATAGATTTCTTCTTCCACATGGGTGCGTGTCCTGTAGCGACGTCGTCGAACTGATTGACCCGGGACCCTTTCCAAAGATTACTTCTATGTCCTTGACCATACCAAATACATCATCACCAGTGGGAGTTCAGGCTTCTTCCAGTGATCTGCCTCACCTTTGAAATGCTTGCCTTTCTTTCTTATGGGATGATTGGTCGGAAGAAATCATCGATTCGCCAGGTACACAACCTTCTTGCATTTATGCAAATATGTACCTTCGGTCTTATCTAAACAGTGGGTGCATGCCTTATATCCTTTGTTTATGCATCTGAAAGGTTACTAAGAGCAGGCCAATCATTGATGGTTCTGAATAACAACCCTCGTAGATTAAATGGCTCTGTTTGTTCTCATCCCATACGTACACCTGGTTTGCCCCACAACCGTAAGAGTTCTTCAACTAATGGCCTAA
This sequence comes from Avena insularis, assembly GCA_023614405.1. NCBI lineage: Eukaryota > Viridiplantae > Streptophyta > Magnoliopsida > Poales > Poaceae > Avena > Avena insularis. The sequence continues at coordinate 401,772,031 of CM042695.1, forward strand.
GGTACACATCAATGTCGCGTTGCCCGGTTGCTTGGGCCTTGGATGAGCACCGGCATCATAATGAACTTACGCTTCATGCACAACCAAGGAGGCAGGTTGTAGATACATAGAGTCACGGGCCAGGTCTTTGTGGATGCAGCTCTGCTCCCCAAAAGGATTCATGCCATCCGTACTTAGACCAAACCATAAGTTCCTTGCGTCACCGCAAAGTCTGGAAGTCTCTCTCGATTTTTCTCCACTGTGACCCATCAGCAGGGTGTCTCAACTCCCCGTCTTTCTTACGGTCTTCTTTGTGCCATCGCAACAACCAGGCATGCTCTTTGTTTCTGAACATGCGTTTCAACCTTGGTATTATAGGAGCATACCACATAACCTTAGCAGGAACCCTCTTCCGGAGGGGATCTCCCTCAACATCACCAGGGTCATCTCGTCTGATCTTATACCGCAACGCATTGCATACTGGGCATTTATCTAAATTCTCATACTCCTTACATGATGAGGATGCGATCATTAATGCATGCATGTATCTTTTGCACATCTAATCCCGGAGGACGAGTCTTCTTTGCTTCGTAGGTACTCTCGGGAAGTTCGTTATGTTTTGGAAACTTGACTTCATTATTTTCAGCATCTTTTCAAATGAGGAGTCGTTAGACCACACTCGCCTTCCATCGCAACAATTCCAAGTGTCGCATCGAGCTTTGTGCTGCCATCTTCACAATTTGGGTACAACAATTTCTTGTGATCTTCTAACATGCCCTCTAACTTCAACTTCTCATTTTCTGTTTCACAGTCTCGCTTTGCATCAGAAATGACCCTACCAAGTTCATCAGCCGGCTCATCTGATGCCCGTTCTTCACCTTTTTCCTCTCCATTGTATTCCATTGCAGTATCACTGTATTCAGGAAACATATGATGATAGTTGTTATCATCATCTTCTTCTTCACCATCTTCCATCATAACCCCTCTTTCCCCGTGCTTGGTCCAGCAATTATAGTTGGGCATGAAACCTTTCATAATCAGGTGGCCGCGAATGATTTTCGAGGAAGAGTACTCCTTGTTGTTCCGACATTGAACACATGGACAACGTATAAATCCATTCTCTTTGTTTGCCGTAGCCACATCGATAAATTTATCCACGCCTTTGATATACCCGGCTACCCGCCGGTCACCGTACATCCATTCTCGACCGTTCATCTGCATCATATAAGTAAGTTTATCAAAAACAGGACATCATAAATAGTGAAATAACCAATTCACACCGACACATGAATTGTATCAATGACCTAGAAAAGATAAGATTGCTAACCTCGATCGAGGGAAATAAAGAGGAGAAAGCTCAAGTGCGTCTCGGACACCTTCTATATTTTTGTTCTATGAGAAATTCAACGGGATTTTTCACTCAAACATTTCAACAAACACCTTCAATGCATGCATGAAAAAAAACTAGCACACACCCTCACACCTTACACCATTCGAAAAAACAGTGGAGGGGCTGGGGCGTTGCATTTATAGAGGGCAAGGGGTCTTTAGTCCCAGTTGAAGCCACCAACCGGGACTAAAGGTGCGTGCCAGGCCACGTGGCTGTGGCCAAACCTTTAGTCCCGGTTGGTGGCTCCAACCGGGACGCATGCCCCCTTACCAACCGGGACCCATGCCCCCTGGCCCCATGCCCGCTCCAACCGGGACGCGTGCCAGCATTAGTCCCGGTTGGTGGCGCAACCGGGACTAATGCTCCGAGGGGTCGCGAACGGATGACCCTTTTTCCTCTAGTGTCCATTGCTTTATGTGTGTGAGATTGTTTGTTTGACTTTGGTTTGGAATGTTAGTTGATTTTGTGTTTGCTTGATTGACTTGTAGTGAATTTAGCAAAGTGTGAGACTAGCAAGATCAAGGAGTGAACCACCATTCCCTACCAAAAAGGCAAGTTACACTATCATACAAATGCCCTATTATTTTCATTATACTTAGTGGATTATGAAAAACATGCATGAAAACAATTTTGTACTTATGCTATGCTAAATCCTAATAGGATTCCCTATACACTCCTTAGTGAAAATATTGTAAGTTGTACATGCTTAGCCATGCTTCATTTTGAAAAGAGATACATGCTGAGATTTTTACAATGGTTGAGAAAAGGACTTATGTTTTACTTAATAAAACAAGGACTCAATGAACCACCTAGGTGGTGGGTACTTTAAGTTTTGGATAAGGTGGCAACAAAAGGGACCATGTCTATGGGAATCACTTTGTGTTGTGCTCCAAAAGAAAACCACCTAGGAAACTTAGAGATTGAACATGTTTCTCCAATTGTGGCTTTCGTGTGCAACCACGTGCTATTATGGCTCTGGCTTAGTCAACTACATTAGGAAGACCCATACATTGTCTTTAGTTACCGGACATGGGGATCTGGAATGCTTCATGGGAGCTGAAGACAAGCTAGCAATGATGTATGGGAGGACCTTTTGGAAAGACTTCGTCACACTCTCAGTCTGCCGGTACTCCATCTTGGTGAGCACTAATCCAGTAGGCCACTGGTGGCAACACGATGGGATTGTGTCATGTGGGTAAAGTGTACTCCTTCTGCAGAAGTTAATAAAATCTAAGTACTTAGCCGTGTCCCCGGTTATGGACAATACTGAGCAACTAAAGTTTGAACTATGGGAGATCTCGACATTCCAACTTCTAAAGTAAAATAAAACTTGATGCCCTTGTGTGTCTACCAAGGAATTCAAAGAAATTTTAGTAAGCTTGATGCACTTGGGGTTACCAAGGTGCTCAAGGGATTTTGTTTAAACACTTGATGTACTTGGAGTGACCAAGGAACTCATGAGATTTGATAAGACTTGTTACACTTGGGGTTACGAAGTGACTCAAGAGATTTTGACAAGGACTTGAACACTTGAGTTTCTACCAAGGAGTTCAAGGGATTCTTGGAAAAGAGATTTGACAAAGGACTTAAAACCCTTTTTGAAAAGTTAGGATAAAATATTGCTTTATGCAAATAAGCCTTAAAATCTACTTAGCCAAATATGCATATAATGATAGGATCCACTCTTATTATACATAGAAGTGAAGCTTGCCAATACAATTCAAAATGTATTGACCCTTGTGGCTGTAACTTGTAATGTTGCAGGTTGATTGTTTTTAAATGAAGATTGTTTGATTGACTAGGACTACAAAGTCTACAACCAACATCTGCCTGTGGCACTTTGAAGATGAAGGACCCATGACTATAGTTATTCCGCTGCAATGTAATGTAATAGCCAAATGAGCTATGCTTGATATAATAAACTTATGTTATTCCTAGTTATAAATTTATATTATGACCTTTGTATCTTGATATTACATCTTAACTGTGGATGCTAGCTAATGATCCAGGGACTAGCATTGTAAAACACAGGAGGAATCTACCTTATTAGGTTGGGACCTCTACAGATGGTATCAGAGCATTGTGTTGCCTGTAGGATTTGTAAACCCTAGGATTGGACAAAACCCTTTAGAAAAATAGGAGTTATATTTTGATCCAAAACTTATTTACCAAAAACACTTGTAACCTCTTCCCTCAACCATTTTGGTTTCAACTCTACACCTCTTCTACTTCAACTTGATGGAAAAACCTACCCATGGCCAAGGACTACACCATGTGCAAAGGATGACTTCAACATCTTCAACTCTAATGACTTCAACATCTTCAGCATATTTCCCAAAGACTTCCAACTTGGATATCACTAAGGACCACAAGTGAAACAAGGGAAATCTTACTCAAAAGTTAGAGACTGAGGGAATGCAAAATAAGAAGGAGCCATCAACAACTTTGAAGTTTTGTGACCAAGGAGTTTTCTCAAGGAAACCATGATCTCATACAAGAAGAATCATAAAGGAAGGAAAGATCACAAGTGAACCATATGGATGGACCACCCTATTTAGATAAGTCAAAAGCACACCAACCTATGTGGTGTGGCAAAAATATTTTGTTGACTAAGTATGTGCTTGAACCTTGTTTGACTGAAAGGTTTAGTTTGTGATTGCATGCACATTGTGATGTGTGTGATTAGAATTAAGTCCTTAGAAATATCTTGCCTATTCTAATCTTCCTTCAACCCAAACAGATGACTACTCCAAAGGACTCCAACATCAAGGTTGATGACACCAACACCAACCAAGCTGACAGCATGAAAGAGCTCATAGCAACCCAACATCAGTTGAACCAACTGACAGCTCAGTTCCTAGCCAACAATAGTGATAAAGATCCAGCACTACAAAAGTTTTTGGAGGAACAATCCCAACTGATGCTTAAGGTGACTAATCAAATGATTAGCATGGAAGAAAGCTATCCTAAAAGAGTTTATGATAACAAGGATGACAAGAATGTTATTCTAGATGGAGCCCCAGCTTGCATTATTTGTGGAGACAAGGATCATACTTCCAAGGAGCATGAAGGACAATGCCCCAATTGTGAAGAAGAACATCCTATTGGCACTACAAGGAATCTGGCAATATATGACCCTCCATTTTCGTCACAAAATCGTCATAGTAGTCAGTTTATGACGATTCTATGACGATTTTAAGATCGTCGAAAGCTGGGCGTCGCAAATGAACTATAACGACGTTTTTGGTAAAATCGTCATAACCGTCTATGACGATATTGGATCGTCATAACGTCTATGACGATTCAATATCGTCACGGGCCATCTAGCCATGCCATGTCATATCATACGTGGCTGATCCTACGTGGCAAAATTGTGACGAAATTAAATCGTCTTAAATTGAAATCAGCCCAGTCCATTTCTAGGTTTCACATGCGCTCGGCCCAACTATTCTGGATTGTTTTTCATATTAAATCTGGTCAGCTACATGGGCCAAGCCCAGCATCCTAGAATTTTTATTTTCTTTGCATTGGCCTTTTATATGGACAGATCTTACTTTCGGTCTTCTTATTTTGGGCTGGTCCCACTAGTAACAGGGTCCCAGTTGTCAGTTCATACAATTTATATGGTTCCACTTGTTAGTGTCCATTTTCTCACATTTTCACAATAATTAAATAGATAATAATTTAATCAAGACCAACTGAATAAACGAATTACTTTGATTCAAACAGGTCACATTCACAAATAATATTTCGGATAACATCAGCACATTACAATCACACACAGTTTACATTAGGTGGAGTACCAAAATACAATAAAACATTTAGAAAGTATACAAGATGGCATTTTTTTGATATTTCGGAACTTCATGCTTCCTCTTTCTCTAACTTATTCAGCGTGTACCTGTAGTCCAACAAAAAGGCAATGAGGCCTCGATGAGATATTTAGATAAACACACTGTAATTTGAAGAAAAAAACTCACTTTTCATACTAAAATTAGGAACAGGTAAACAAAACCAAACCTCCTTCCAAAACTTTAGAAACATTCTAGAAACAGTAAATCTAACAGGACTAAACTATTGAATTAGATGATGATCCCAGGAATAAATATTGTAGCTCTAACAATCAATAGTAAATCGAACAGGACTAAACTATGATCGTAAGCTCACGAGCATCACAGTTATTCCGATGACACAAGAGTAGATAAACACTTTTTCTATCACAACCATGTATCATATAACAAGTGGAGGAGAAAAGGGATGAACCAGGGAACTTACATACACCAAGATCGTGAAGAAGGGGAGCAGTTAGATTTCCTAGAAGCTATTCCGAATCAACATCACCCAGATCGTCAGCTTGATCAATGTCGACCAATGACTTGTCAATTGGAGTTTTCTGGAGCCAAAATAATTTCAGCAAGGCCAGCTCATAGTCGGAAGTAGCAGGACATCTTAGCATACGCGTACAGACCGTGGCAGCTAGAGGTGGAGTGTGCAGGCACCCAACAACAAAAGGAGCAGCAAGTGCGGTCTGTCCCCAGTATCTCCAGACCCTTGAAAATCAAAGCCGATAAGGAACACAACAGCAAGAAACTAAAGCCAAAACAACTGAATCAGCAAGGATCTCATACCAACACCAATCTCCTGCACACCAGACACACCAGAGCTCCCAGCAGAGCGAGGCGCTGTCTCAGGTGCCTCGCTACCACCGCTCAAGACAACAAAACAGAACTCCCTTCAGGGTAGAAATCAACAACCTTGAAGCTAATGTCCTAGATGCGGAATGAATACAAAGACACAGAAACATCAACAACATCACCCCTGCCCGTTAAAGCAGCTATCTCTGCGGGAACAGTAGAGATGAGGGCACAGTTCTTGGCAATAAGGAGGTCAGCAGACTTACCAAACAAAATCCGCAAGCCACATCACCGAAGAAAACCATCTCCACAAAGGCCTCACCTCCAGAAGCCACGGCCCGGAAGGAAAAGGATGAAACAAAACACAAAAAGAAAAAAAATATTATCCAAGATACATAAAATGGCAAAGATGAGTATGTTACAATCAACACAAACCTCGGGCTTGCACCCTTGTTACCCCACTTTCTCACTGCTATGCCTGTAAGCAGATTATTCCTCAAATGCCTTGCAATTACAGTCATCGCAAGCCAGGTACCACCATCCCTGGTTAGACTGAAGACCATAGATCATAATCTTACTTCTAAATCTCTTACCCTGCAAAAAGACAGGTTAGCATCCATGGCAGACAAACCTGAGAAAACAAGAGCATAGAGTGTGCATACCGTGGTGACATGCAGATTAATGACAAACAATTCTGACACAGTGATGACCTGGATATTACTGGATTCAAACCGTGGCCCCTTTCCATAATAAGCTCAACTGGTTACACGGATCCTACCAGCCTGCACATGATCTCACAGTGATATCAGTGACCTCCAATCAATTAATGATGAAACATTAGCTATTTCAACTATAGTAGCCATGCTAATCGAGTGATAGGCAAAGCATCTATAATAAATAAGTACACATCATCAAACGGTTAGCAAGATCCATCGGCTATCCAGAAAGTAACATGTATCGTCAGTGACTTAATTTTCACTAACACTAACATGATTTCTAACTTAAAAATGGATCTCTACCCACTAAAAAGGAAATGACCAGAATAATATGTGCATAACCCTGCAGCTATTACTTCATCCAGTTGCTAATACGTATAACCATTGTAGGCTCGGAGCAACCATAAATAAATCATTTCTCCAAGCATAGTTCAAAAAGAAAGGTTCTAAACAAGAACACACCCTAACTCAAATCTGAATTATACAAAGCTTTTCACAGGCACTACAAAACTTCACAGACTCACATTTTTTAAACCAAGGATAATATTATAAGGAACCTATAATACCCAATCCTAGGAAGTCAAAAAGAAACCTCAAATCAATGACATAAGCTCAAAACACGATTCGAGAAAGAAATACATCATAAGTCAAGTTTGAATTATGTTCTTGTGTACAAACCTTTGCAGATGCACTACATAGGTTTTCATAGGCATAAATTTCCGGATTCCAGGACAATATTATAAGGAACCATTAATACCAAATCCTAGAAAGTCAAAAGGCAACTTCAAATCATTAGCATGAACTCAGGATTTTCCAAATATTTCTCCAATGTCACAATAAAGAAGAAACTGCTGCAATAATACGCATGGCTTGAAAGGACTAAAATCTTAGGAGGAGCGCTGTGGTAGGGGTTTGCTTTCCTAACTTTTGTAACTGAACATGTAAGGAGAAATATAGATCATACAAATTTTGAGCACACCACTAATGCAATCATAAGTCTTCAGATTCCATTCTACATCCATACACAAAACAAATTATTCTAAGTTTCTTAAATTCCGCTTGGAGAAGAGTAAGCCACCCAACACATACATCACCCCGCCCTCTTGCCACACATAACAACAACGGACATAATCCAAACAGAACAAAAATGCGAGAAAGCACTATCACACCCCTGGAATATAAGTCGGCAAGTACCCCTGGAATATCTACGCAGAAGCAAAACTGAGATCCATAGCTTAACAGAAACATCCAGTATAGCTGTAGTGGCCACAGAAAAAAACAGATGCAACTTTTTAAAGTAGAAAAGCCATAGCCTCGGATACTCAAAGAAATGAAAGAAAAACTAAGAAGAAAGACAACCGGTCTTACAATCTTGCTTCTTATGAGTGCATGACATAACCAGGACATAACCAGGAAAGTGGCGGGGAAACAGAGGAGGGGCATGAGGGCGAAACAGAGGAGGGGCATGAGGGCGAAGGGAGAATGGTGCTGCGGAGGATCCAGGGGCCCAGCCACCGGTTGGAGTCCCTAAAGGCGAGTCGTAGGTCCTCCTCGATGGAGGCGGCGTCACCGTCGACGGTAGCATCGAGCGTCGCGAACCTCCTTCTCATATCTCCAGATCTGGGGCCTGGGCTAGGGTTTCAGTCGGACTAGGGGTTTGGTGGTTCCACGCGGTGGAATGGATGGAGGTGGAGGAGGGGATTCGGGGGAGGTGGTCGGCGGGGCAGTGAGTGGCCAGAACTGGCCAGGATCTAGGCCGGCGGCCGGAGGTTGGGGAGGGGCGGCGGGGGAGGAGAGAATGTGGTGATGGGTGTCCAGGAGGGTGGGGTTCGCTGGATTTGGGTTCTTGTCGCCAATGTTGCCAGGTCATTCGATCGGTGGTGTGCCAGGTCATCGATCCACTGCTGGTGTTCCACATATCACAATCTCAACCGTCTATCATGTTTACATCCAACGGTTGGTATTGCCTTCCTCTTATATCTTATCTTTGTTAACACTATGACGATTTTCTCTTATGAAATTACGACGTTTTGGAGAAATATCGTCATAATTTTGCTAACTTTCGACCCTTCCAAACAGCTCATGACCATCTGGTCCAGAGTCGTCATAAATTTATGACGATTTTCGACACAGTCACTACCGAAAGATCATAGTTTGACACATTTCTTGTAGTGTGGACAATGTCCCACCTCTCAAGCTACTTGTTACCTTTGTGAAGAAAGTGATCATACTCCTGACCAATGTCCCATCTATGCCATGATGGAACAAAGGAAACAAGAAGGATCCAAGTCTACCAAAGGAAAAGGACCACTCATACCTCCAAACAAGACAACCCAATTCAAAGGACTAAAGAAACCTAAGAAACAAAAGCAAGACATGAGCCTTGCACAATGTCGTAAATGTAAGGAAATGGGACACTACTCCAGTGGATGCCCAGAGAACAAGAAGAATAAAGAGATTGACCAAGTGTGGTGCAACAACTGCAAAGAGTTGGGCCACTATGTAGCAACTTGTCCACAAGAGCCACGTAAAGAGCTCAAGGACATTCATTGTTTCAATTGCAAGAATCCAGGACACTATGCAAGAAACTGTCCAGAAAATATGAAGAACAAGTTGAACAAGCCTATGGAGAAGCTCAACCTTGGCCCATGAGTGAAGTATGGAAACCAAGGAAACCATGCCAAAGTTTGCTTAGAGAAATTTTTCCCAGGATCCCAAGAAGGACAATATGTAATTTTTGTTTGAAAATTTTTAAGGGTGGTAGTACCCTAGTTGTTTTGAACATGCTTGTAACCCTAACCTTCCCAAATCTCGGGACGAGATTTATTTTAAGGGTGGTAGCCTGTCACATCCCAAGATTTTCCAATTCTTGTAATGTGAAAATAAATGAATAAAATAAAACTTTGTTTGATTTTCAGAGCCAGAAGAAACTTTTTGAATTCAATTGGAACTTCAAACCCATTTGAATTAAATAAAACCTAAAGGGATCTAAAAATATAAACATTAAATAAAAGGAAAAAAAACATTTGGAAATACTATTTTGAAACTCTTGAGTGAAAAGATTATTTTTGAAATAAAATAGAAGTTTATAAATAAAGAATATTTTATAAAGCCAAATTAAACCTTGGCCAAACTTTGGGAATTAAAACATTTTATTTTAAATAAAATTAGCAAAGGTTTATTTAAATAAATTAATAAGGATTTAATATCCAACCTTATTTAAATAAAAGGTTTTACCAATTTAAAATTGTAACATCAAAACTTATTAAATTATTTAAAATAATTTTTCCCAAATATGTGATATTCACAAATAATACCTACTAAAGTGTTTAGGCTTTATTTTAGATTTCAAAATAAATAACTCAATAAAACAAAATTCTGTTTGATTTAATAAGGAAAGTCTATTGTGTTTATTTAATAATGGACTCTAAAATAAAAGGGGATTTGGTTTTAAACAAATTTTCCAAATATTCTTTATTAAACCTACTGATTTGTTTTTGAAAATATTTGGATTTTAAATGAGGATTTTATTAATTAAAACAAACCCTATTTTTAAATAACTAAAGATCCATTTTATTTAATTAAAGAATGGATCTTAAAAAGAATAAAAATTATTATTTTATTTTTGGATTTTGGTTTAAGTTACTTAACAGAACCAAATTCATAGTTGCAAGGTTTGTTGATTGTTTGAATTGAATTGAGTATGATTTGTTTGTTTGGAATTTCAAAACAGAAATCAGAAATAGAAAAAGAAAAAGTTACAGAATAAAAAAAAATATGAAATGGACCTGACCCAGCCGGCCAAGCCCAGGAAGCCCATCAACCAGCCCAGCTCCTCATTCCACAGGAAAATGTTTCACATCTTGCATCCGACCCACACAGAGACTGACCAGTGGACCTCCCCCTCGTTTCTTTTCCCACTGACAGGTAGACCCCACCGCTCCTGTTCTTCTCTCACACCCGCGCGACCCCTTCTTCCTCCCTCGTCGCCGTTTCCTGCTGTGATTCCGCGGACTTAATTCGTCATAATGCGGCCACCATTAATCGCCTTGACCATGCGCATTAAAACCCCAGCGTCTCCTCCTCCTTTTCCCCCAGACCACTCCCTCTCTCTGCCCCTAGGCTGTCGCCAATCAATCCTGCACGGCCGCTGCTCCAACGAGCTCCTATCTCCGATTCCGGCCAGCACACACCACCTCGAGCCTCCCTGAGCACACTTACAGCTTCCCCACTCCCAGACGCTTCTCCCTGTGCTCTTCGTTCGACCACGGGCGCCCCAGAACACCGTCCTCGACAAACTCCGAGCACCGCCGCGTCTGCCTCCAACTCCGGCGCGTTCCCCAGGTGAAATCCGACCGCCCCTCTGCTTCTCGATCACGCGAGCATCTTCTCCTTGGTCTTACGCACCTGACCATGCTCCTGTCTTGCCTCCGCGTGATCTACAGCGTCGCCTTCGACCGCGGACAGAGCCACCCGACGCCGACGAAGTCTCCGGCGAGCAATCGCCACCGTTCCCGTGCGCCCCCTGCTTCGTCGACCACACGTTGAGCTTCCCCAGCCTCCTGCGATCTTGGTGAGAACCCCCTCCGTTTTCCTTGCTTTCTAGAACCACCGCGAGCACCTCGTCTGGCCGTCGCCGCCGTCCACCGCCGCGCAGCGCCGCCAGTTGATGGTTGATTGATTTCGTCCGTTAGATCTAGATCGTAAGGCTGTAATAGAACATAAGTGAAGGGGTATCGTTTGCCTCTGGGCCGCTTGATCTAAATGAGATCCTACGGTCTGCATCACGCAATCTAGACGAACCGGTATCGGCCAATCACGAAGCGACGCGTGGCCAGTCTATTTGAAAACAGAAGTTTGAAATCTGATTTAGGTGTGATTTTCAAACCTTTATAACTTTCAAACCACACGTCCAAAAATTGCAAATTTTATGTCGTTGGATTCAGGAGAGCAAGCCCTAGCCAACGGTGGAATTAGTTTAGCAAATAGTATCTGTTAGTTTGCTTGTTTTTGTAGATTCTTTTATGTGATTGTTTAGAGTATAAAAATTGTTTAAAAATGATTTTTAGGTTAAAACCTTTGCAAAATGAATGGTTGTGACCTTACTGACCCTAAGAACCAACCCTTGGTGTTGAAAATGATTTTGGTACAGTTTAGATTAGATTATTTGACTTAGCCATTTTCTAGCCAAATAAAATTATTGATTTTATTATGAAGATGTTTTTATAAAGAAAACTTTGGGAAAATGTGTTGGACCAAACCTACTGACCCAAAACTCCAAGTTTTGCAATAGCAACCCACTTGGTGAGAAACATAAAATTTTACCTTGATAAAAATATTTTTCACCACATGAAATGATGATTAGATTTTAAAAATGGTTTATGGACTAAAGCCTTTTGCAAATGACTTTGCCATTTTGGTAAATGACCAATGTGGACCTTACAAAATTTATAAACCTAGTGGAGACCATCCTTGCAATAGAACCATCCTTTGCATACTTATGCATGACTTAGACTCCATTGCTTTATGTGTGTGAGATTGTTTGTTTGACTTTGGTTTGGAATGTTAGTTGATTTTGTATTTGCTTGATTGACTTGTAGTGAATTTAGCAAAGTGTGAGACTAGCAAGATCAAGGAGTGAACCACCATTCCCTACCAAAAAGGCAAGTTACACTATCATACAAATGCCCTATTATTTTCATTATACTTAGTGGATTATGAAAAACATGCATGAAAACAATTTTGTACTTATGCTATGCTAAATCCTAATAGGATTCCCTATACACTCCTTAGTGAAAATATTTTAAGTTGTACATGCTTAGCCATGCTTCATTTTGAAAAGAGATACATGCTGAGATTTTTACAAAGTTTGAGAAAAGGACTTATGTTTTACTTAATAAAACAATGACTCAATGAACCACCTAGGTGGTGTGTACTTTAAGTTTTGGAGAAGGTGGCAACAAAAGGGACCATGTCTATGGGAATCACTTTGTGTTGTGCTCCAAAAGAAAACCACCTAGGAAACTTAGAGATTGAACATGTTTCTCCAATTGTGGCTTTCATGTGCAACCACATGCTATTATGGCTCTGGCTTAGTCAACTACATTAGGAAGACCCATACATTGTCTTTAGTTACCGGACATGGGGATCTGGAATGCTTCATGGGAGCTGAAGACAAGCTAGCAATGATGTATGGGAGGACCTTTTGGAAAGACTTCGTCACACTCTCAGTCTGCCGGTACTCCATCTTGGTGAGCACTAATCCAGTAGGCCACTGGTGGCAACAAGATGGGATTGTGTCATGTGGGTAAAGTGTACTCCTTCTGCAGAAGTTAATGAAATCTAAGTACTTAGCCATGTCCCCGGTTATGGACAATACTGAGCAACTAAAGTTTGAACTATGGGAGATCTCGACATTCCAAATTCTAAAGTAAAATAAAACTTGATGCCCTTGTGTGTCTACCAAGGAATTCAAAGAAATTTTATTAATCTTGATGCACTTGGGGTTACCAAGGTGCTCAAGGGATTTTGTTTAAACACTTGATGTACTTAGAGTGACCAAGGAACTCATGATATTTGATAAGACTTGTTACACTTGGGGTTACCAAGTGGCTCAAGAGATTTTGACAAGGACTTGAACACTTGAGTTTCTACCAAGGAGTTCAAGGGATTCTTGGAAAAGAGATTTGACAAAGCACTTAAAACCCTTTTTGAAAAGTTAGGATAAAATATTGCTTTATGCAAATAAGCCTTAAACTCTACTTAGCCAAATATGCATATAATGATAGGATCCACTCTTATTATACATAGAAGTGAAGCTTGCCAATACAATTCAAAATGTATTGACCCTTGTGGCTGTAACTTGTAATGTTGCAGGTTGATTGTTTTTAAATGAAGATTGTTTGATTGACAAGGACTACAAAGTCTACAACCAACATCTGCCTGTGGCACTTTGAAGATGAAGGACCCATGACTATGTTATTCCGCTGCAATGTAATGTAATAGCCAAATGAGCTATGTTTGATGTAATAAACTTATATTATTCCTGGTTATAAATTTATATTATGACCTTTGTATCTTGATATTATATCTTAACTGTGGATGCTAGCTAATGATCCAGGGACTAGAATTGTAAAACACAGGAGGAATCTACCTTATTAGGTTGGGACCTCTACAGTGTACCTCTTATATGATAAATGAAATAAAGCTCTCTGGTTCACTCATATTTCTGAGTCTTTTACCTCCTTTAGTGTTCATTTTTGGATCATGTAAAACCTTTATGCACAAGCTTCGCGTTTGCACTTGTGAAAATTCCGCCTACGGGCGTTAGCTTAAGTTTTATGGTCTAAACGTTCTTTATTGCTTTTATGTGGATTCTGGAGTAGTGACTTTTGGCACTTATTGTCGGCGATTTTGTGCTCAGGTTATTGAGGGTGCCATTGAGCATCATCACCTAAGAGAATGGTTCCGACAACGAGTCTTCCGACTCACGAAAAGTCAAGCATAAGAACCAAAGTAATGGATAAGCCAGCACTTTCTTAAAAAATATATACATGCTGGAAACTAGTTCTTAAGTAGCAGGAAATAACAACCACTGTTTTCCGCCTTAAGTAACATCATCAAGTTTTTTCCGTGCATACACCAAAGATGAAATAAATATTACAAAGTTGTTTTTCATTCCTTTGGCGCAGGAGACTTGGAAGCAGCATCGTCACCAGCCGGAGAATCACCCTCAGCGTCGGCACTATGTTGGGACTCGGAGGAATCTTGGTTGACGTTGTCGATGGTATTCATGGGCACGAAGACGTCGATGTCCACCAACTCGGCAACTATAGTGTCGTAACCTGCGAGTGATGACAAGATGGCTTCGTGATCAATCTATTTGTCGTCATCGTCAACGTCGGGGATACCAGAGGTCACCGTGTCGATGTCGGCATCTTCCTAGTGTGCCTTCACCATAGACAGCGCCATCCTTGCGCCAGCCCGTGCACATGAAGCTTTCTAGCTTGTGATACGCTCAGGGGCTCGGCGCAGAATCTCCGAGTACTTCACCATGGAGTTTGAGGCCTTGATGTGTATCTGGAGGGGCTTGGCAATCTCTTTGGCTTGGTTGATGGCGGTGTTGATGAAGTATCCAGACTGGTTAAACCCATAGGAGCTGCAAATTCCGACAAGGATCGCATGAGTTCAGCAATTCAAAGTATCTAGACTAAAGAAATTCAAGGCGAAGAAATCTTACTGAGGATGCTGGCATTAGCCTGCCAGAGGGTGTCCGCCAGGGATTCTTTCTCTTGCTGGAGGAGCTTATATGCCTCTCTATGGTGATGGTTTTTCTCATCAGCAGCTTGCTTCTGATCTTTTAAGATCGCAAGCTCCTCCTTCAAGCGATTGATTTCTGTGGAGGCGGAGTCCTGCAGGGCCTTCATGGAAACCTCATGCATTTTCAACATTTCTTCCCTCTCCTTTTTAAGGATCTTGTTCTCGCTGTCTAGCTGCTGGATGTGCTTGGACTGCTCAACAATGTCCTTGGCCTTGGCAACATGTTCTGCAAAGCCGGAGAAAACAAAGTACACAGTAAGTACTCGGAGAATGAAGGCACAAAACCAAGACGGAATGCGCAAAAAAGAAAACAGACTCTTGTTTTTAATGATTTGTTCCTTCAAAATGACAGTTTTACCCTTTTCGGCTTCAAGATCTGCGCGCATCTTCTGGTACTTGTCGTTGGCCATGCCCCTCCGAGCATTCTCGTTCTATGGAAAAAAGGAAAACCGTTGTTTAGTCTACTTGGAGCATCTAGTCGGAAGCTTTCCACCTAGATGCTCGGGGGCTATAGTGAGAGTTTTTTACCTAGAAATATGCTAAGCTTTTCTTTAAGCATCTAGTCGGAACTAATTCAGTTACAACTAGAGGCTTGGGGGCTACAATATTGAAAATTATAAACACTGCGTATGCTACTCTTACATGTGATTTGTTGCTATGATTTTATGTGTAGATTTTGGTGCAAATAGTGATTGTGATTGTGAGGAGTGTAGCTACTCTCCAAACTGCCAAGACAAGTGGTGCTTCATGATTTTATTCCTATGTTTTCAAATATGCATTAGAAATATTTTGCTAGACTTGCATGGATAAATTTTGGTCTTTATATGCTATGCTTGGGAATCCTAGTAGTTGTAGAATTGCTAGAAATCTCTAAGTTAATATGCTTATCTATGCCATGCTTAGCCTAGCTAGTAGAAACCAAGGGTGGTTATATGTTCATGCTATGAATAAATATTTCTAAGCCTTTGGACTATGTTTTTGTGTAATAAAACAACTAAGTGAATGAATCACCTGGGTGGAATGGTTGTGAATGGGTTATGTTGAGTGGTTACACAAGGCCCATTTCTATGGTTTACCTTGTGTATCTCACTTGTGGAAAGCCACCCAGGAACAAAGGGATTTGAGAGGCCAAATGTTAAGAAGCTTCTAGTGCAGCCACTTGGCAATATGGGCTCTGCCTGGATCATATAGGTTGCAATAACTTAGCCATTTGGACAGTTGGTGGTAGTGGGATGATAGGTTGGAACGCATCCATTTGGTCTAAGGGAAGGCTTCTGAAAGGTCCTGTCTTGGTGAAAATCAAGTCTTGTGGGGAAAGTGCACAACCTCTGCAGATGGAAGAATCTAAGTACTTAGCCATGTCCCTGGCATTGGACAATTTGAGCATCAAGACATGGAAGCTATCAAGAATCTCCTCATCCCAATTTCTAAGTAAAACTTGTGGTTGAACAACGGTGAAGGATCCCAATGTCTATTGGTGGTTCCTTGGGAAAAGTTTTGACAAAGAAAAACTTAGTGTTTTTCAACTAATAGGCAAAACCTATTTTGTGCAAAGCAAGCCTAAGCTACACTTAGCCAAATTGCATATAGTATCTAGTCCACCAATATTCTACTAAGGTATCACTTGCCAATATTATTCCAATGTATTGACCCACTGTGGCTGTAACTTGTGATGTTGCAGGTTACTCTGATGATGATTAGGAGTCATGAGTCTACACTCAACATGCTTTCCTATGGAACATGAAGATGAAGACTTATATTTCATATTACTTATTTAAACTCTTGTCCTAGGCCTGTGGCCATGGAGTTGTAAAGACTATGTTGTCTCTGGAATGACTGTAATAATGACCTTTGTTTCTGTGTACTTCATCTTAAACTGTGGATGCTAGCATTGATCCAGGGACTTCCTTTATAAAGGAGGGATCTTACAGATGGTATCAGAGCACTGTGTTGCCTGTAGGATTATGACCCTAGAATTGGAAAAGACGGATTTTGGTATGGTACCGAGGGCTAAACTTCCGTCGGTACTTTCGATCATAGTTGGCTTGTGGACCTCGGAGGAATCTCCGGTGTCCATGTCATCCTGCGGGTGTATCTTTCATCCATGCTATCATATGGACTAGGAGGATTTTCCGGCTCACCTTGTGTTTTCTTGGAGACGTGCTCTTGTTCGTACTCCTCCATCTCTTTGTCGAAGTCTCGAAGTTCCTGCGACATGATTGCCTCCGCTAGGGAGCCAGGTAAGTCGGCATTTTCTTTGATTGCGTCTATGATCGAGTTGCTACCAGCTCCAGTATCGACAAAGTCGGATCCAGTGCTTATGTGGTACACGAAACAGTGCTTCTTCTGGTTCATGTTCTTGAGGTACTTGTATAACTTGGTTTCCGCTTCAACGTCAGCAAAGCTGGATCCGTAGCGGATGTATTCCTCGTCTCTGTATTCGATCTCGCTAGAGAGATCGGATCTGGATTCTTCTTCCACATCTTCTTCCACTACAGGAGTGGGTTGGGTGAGGTTTGATTTTCTCCGGGACCCTGAACTCTTCCGCCTCTGTGGATAAAGTAGATCCAGATTTTTTTTCCGCCATGGTCATCACCTCAAGGGTGGGTTGGGCGGGTTCGGCGAAACCGAGATAGATATCGATCTCGCCGATGGACATGGTGTAGGTCGTCACGGGTTTTGAAGCCGGAATCCAAGTCTCGTCGAGAAGGACGAGAGGGACATCACTGGCATAGACCACACGACCCATGGAGATTGTTTTTCCGATTCCTGCACGCGCACATTCCACCCGGAACGATGCTCCAAAGGTCACCTGCCCCACGGTGGGCGCCAAATGTCGTCGGATTGTCGACAACATCATAGGGGGGTCCTAGTGGCGTTGGAAGGATGGGGTGTGAGAAGTCGGATGTTCCAGGAGCGGTAAGCACAAGTTTACCCAGGTTCAGATCTGACTGTGGTGATCGGATCCTACTCCTTCTAGCAACCCAGTAATATATCGGCATAAACCGGATGTATAATGGATTACAAGAGAGGTTAATCTATGCGAGTTGATTATGGTGTTACGATTGATTGGTTTCCCTAAAGGCTCCCATAGGGCCGGTTTATATAGTCACCAGGGCCTAGGGTTACAGGAGATACCTATCCGGTTACGTTACAGAGTCGGTAACTATGTACAGCTTGGACTACAAGTAATACTATAGGCCTAAGTTGGTAATTCTTCTGGGCCTTGCCGTAGCCGGAACTGGATCCTCCTCTTTCTCTAACTAGGCCGCCCGTGAAGCAAATCTCTAACCCATTGGTGGGCCACCCTGGTCAGCGAGTCATGTGGGTATATCCGGAAAGTATATCCCCAACACCATCATTTAAAATGAATACCAAGGCCCTGAAACCTGGCACCGCTGCCGCATAAGAAACACTTGGCAAATTGTAACCCCATACGACTCTTGTTAGTCAGGTGTCATCACATGTCCTGTCTCTTGATTACCTTTTGCCCCGAGGATTAAAACTATTTCGATCGCCTCGTCAAGTTAACCTAGTGCTATGTAGCAAGTGCCCAACATGAATCCATCTAGTTTGATACTTCCTTTGAAATAATTTACTTGCATTTTTTTATATTCACATGCATTTATATATTAAAATGTGTCTAGATGCATGCGAATGTAGTCATATCTAATTCAATTATTTTAGGATGGAGGGAGTATTATTTTTGAAAAATTTAGGCTTGTAGCAAAAATGGTGCATCCAGAGAGCCCCCTTTTTTGCAAAGGAGAGCCAAGGAGCTGGAAGCCTTTCATTTAGCTAAGACGGTGGAGATACAGATTTTTGTGCAGGACCCTACATAAAGGGAAAATAGAACCAAGTCCATGCACTTTACAAAAATGACCCTATAAAAATATAAGAGAAAGCAAACTAGTCCTTCTTCACTACTAGGAAACATCTATAGGTAATCCGTATACCCGTGGCGCACATGGAGGTGGTGCGCCACTACTATCTGTAGGCGAGGGTGCAAACAAGCGCACCCCACTGTAAGATCCCTCCTTTGTGAAGGAAAGTATCCCTGTGATTGCAATGCTAGTCCCTGGATCAATGCTAGCATCCACAGTTTAAGATGAAGTACACAGAAACATAGGTCATTATTACATATCATTCCAGAGACAAACATAGTCTTTTAAAACTCCATGGCCACATGCCTAATACAAGAGTTCAAATTTATAATAAGATAAATAAGTCTTCATCTTCATGTGCCACAGGCAAGCATGTTGAGTGTAGACTCATGACTCCTAATCATCATCAGAATATCCTGCAACATCACAAGTTACAGCCACAGTGGGTCAATACATTGGAATAGTATTGGCAAGTGATACCTTAGTAGAATATTGGTGGACTAAATACTATATGCAGTTTGGCTAAGTGTATCTTAGGCTTGCTTTGCTCAAAATAGGTTTTGCCTATCAGTTGAAAACACTAAGTTTTTCTTTGTCAAAAACTTTACCCAAGGATCCACCAATAGACATTGGGGTCCTTCACCCTTGTTCAACGACAAATTTTACTTAGAAATTGGGATGAGGAGATTCTTGATAGCTTCCATGTCTTGATTCTCAAGTTGTCCATTACCATGGACATGGCTAAGTACTTAGATTCTTCCATCTGCAGAGGTTGTGCACTTTCCCCACAAGACTTGATTTTCACCAAGACAGGACCTTTCAGAAGCCTTCCCTTAGACCAAATGGACGAGCTCCAACCTATCATCCCACTACCACCAACTGTCCAAATGGCTAAGTTATTGCAACCTATATGATCCAGGCAGAGCCCATATTGCCAAGTGGCTGCACTAGAAGCTTCTTAACACTTGGCCTCTCAAATCCCTTTGTTCCTGGGTGTCTTTCCACAAGTGAGATACACAAGGTAAACTATAGAAATGGGTCTTGTGTAACCACTAAACATAAACCATTCCTTCCATTCCACCCAGTTGTTTCATTCACTTAGTTATTTTATTAAGCAAAACACAAGTCCAAAGACTTAGAAATATTTTATCATAGCATGAATATTTCACCACCCTTGGTTGCTACTAGCTAGGCTAAGCATGGTTTAGAGCCTTCTAATTGGTGTGTCTAATCCCTAGACCACTAATAGCCCTCTCTCATACTCCACCATACTCGCTCCGGCTTAAGGCGAAGCCCTGCGGGATTTCCCCTCTACTTTCGGTACCACGCCGTTGTGCTGCCGGAATCGCGAGGAGAGTGCTACAACCTCCGCTGCCTGCTGGAACAAGGGAGAGGAAGGTCTTCGTCGAGTATCGAACGTGTGACCGACTGCGGAAGCGCTCCCGGAACGCAGCGCCGGAAGGATCGTCTACACGATCTTGAGATCGGAAAGAGTACGACTACATCACCCACGAGAATCCGCTCTCGTTAAACACTTTGAAATCTCTTGGCTTGTTTGTTTGTATGCGATAGAAATTTTTTGTTTTCCATGCTACGAACCCCTACATTGGTATCAGAGCCGTGTCTATATGTAGATCTGTTGCACGAGTAGAACACAATGGTCATTGTGGGCGTTGATACTTTTATTGTCGATTGTTTCTTGTGTACTTTGCATCTTGCGGTATGTTGGGATGAAGCGGCCCGGGCTAACCTTACATGACATCGTTCATGAGACTTGCTCCACGCTTGACATGCAACTTGTATTGCATAAGTGGCTTTGTGGGTGCCTGTTTCTCCTAGCATAGTTAAGATCCAATTTACAACGGGTGATCAACAATGCTAGTATCAATGTTGTGGTTCTTGTTCGTAAGTTAGAACGACACTTATTGAAAGCCCCAAACCACGTAAAATATGCAAAGAAAGTAGAGGCGTCTAACTTTGTTTTGCGGGGTGTGATGATGTGATATGGCCATGATTGTGATTATATTTGATGTATGCAATGTTCCTTATTGTAAGTTGGCAACCGGCAGGAGCCATATGGTTGTCTTTAATTTATGTTAAGACCCGCGTGTCTATTCAAAGTAGTTGTAATAGTTGAAGCCGGTGGACGACAACCATGGTGAAGCGTCATTGACCTTGATGCAATGCCGGTGATGATGGAGATCATGTTCGTGCTTGAAGATGGAGATCGGAAGAACAAAGAAGAAAGGCCATATCATATCACATATTATTGAATTGCATGTGATGTTAATCCTTCATGCATCTTGTATTGCTTGGTAGACGACGGTAGCATTATAAGATGATCCCTCATGCACATCAATTTCAAGTCATAAAGTGTTCACCCTTAGTTAGCACCGTTGCTAAAGCTTGTTTTTTCGAAGCACCACGTGATGATCGGGTGTGTTAGATTCTACAAGTGTATACAACGTGAGCAAGCCAGATTTGCTCATGCAGAAACTAAGGTTTGATCTTGACGAGCCTAGCATGTACAGACATGGTCTCGGAACACGGATCACCGAAAGGTAAAGCATGAATCGTATAGTAGATATGATGAACATGACGATTGTTCGCCATTGAAACTATATCAACTCTCGTGATGATCGGTGTTGATGTAGTGGATTTGGTTCGTGTGATCACTAAAACAATGTGAGGGATGTTGTTTTGAGTGGGAGTTCACCTAGTTTAATTTCATTGATTAATTTGAACTCAATTTGTCATAAACTTAGTCTAAACTATTGCAAATATGTTGTAGATCAATGGCAGCCCCTACCATCAATTTTAATGCGTTCCTAGAGAAAGAAAAGTTGAAAAACAATGGAAGCAACTTCGCGGATTGGTTCCGCAATTTGAGGATTGTCCTCACAGCTGGTAATTTGACCTATGTGCTGGATGCACCGCTGGGTGACCCACCTGCAGCTGATGCTCCCGATGAAGTAAAGAATGTTTACCTCGCTCGGAAGAATCGGTACTCCATAGTTCAGTGTGCTATCTTGTATGGTTTAGAATCGGAGCTTCAGAAAAGGTTTGAAGAGTCAGACCCATATGATATTGTCGAGGATCTCAAATTGATTTTTGAGACTCATGTGACAATTGAAAGCTATGAGGCTTCTGAAAAGTTCTTTAACTGCAAGATGGAAGAGGGCAGCTCCGTCAGTGAGCATGTGCTTAAGATGTCTGGGCACGCAAACAAACTTCAAAGCTTGGGTATAGTGATTCCTAATGCTTTGGGGATTTACCGTGTCCTCCAGTCACTGCCACCAAGTTACAGGAACTTTGTGATGAACTACAACATGCAGAACATGAACAAAGAGTTGCCAGAACTGTTTGCTATGTTAAAATCTGCAGAAGTGGAGATCAAGAAAGAGCACCAAGTGTTGTTGGTCAATAAGACCACCAAACTCAAGAAAGGCAAGTCTATGCAAAAGGGACACTTCAAGAAGGGTGGTAAGAAAGTTACCACGCCGGCGAAGAAGACCAAGGCTGGACCCAAGCCTGAAACTGAGTGCTTTTACTGCAAGGGAGAAGGTCACTGGAAGCGGAATTGCCCAAAGTACTTGGAGGATCTAAAGAACGGCAACATCAAGAAGAAAGGTATATCTGATATACATGTTATTGATGTGTATCTCACTAATACTCATAGTAGTGCCTGGGTATTTGATACTGGTTCGGTTGCTCATATTTGTAACTCAAGCAGTCTTTGCAGAATAAACGGAAGCTAGCGAAGAACGAGGTGACGATGCGCGTGGGAAACGGATCAAAGGTTGATGTGATCGCGGTCGGCACGCTACCCCTTCATCTACCATCGGGATTAGTTTTATACTTAAATAATTGTTATTTAGTGCCTGTGTTGAGCATGAACATTATATCGGGATCTTGTTTATTGCGAGACGGTTACTTGTTTAAATCAGAGAATAATGGTTGTTCGATTTATATGAGTAATATGTTTTATGCACATGCACCTTTGATAGATGGTCTATTCTTATTGAATCTCGATAGTGGAAATACACATATCAACAACATTGAGGCTAAACGTTTGAAATCAAGCGATAATTCGACCTATATGTGGCAATCGCTGTCTTGGTCACATTGGAGTGAAGCGTATGAAGAAACTCCATTTCGATGGACTTCTTGAATCACTTGATTTTGAATCACTTGAAAGATGCGAAGCATGTCTGATGGGAAAAATGACTAAGACTCCATTTTCTGGTATGATGGAGCGAGCTACGGACTTATTGGAAATCATACATACCGATGTGTGTGGTCCAATGAGTGTAGCATCGCGCGGTGGTTATCGTTATGTTCTTACCTTCACGGATGACTTGAGTAGATATGGGTATATCTATTTCATGAAACATAAGTCCGAAACTTTCGAGAAGTTTAAGGAGTTTCAAAGTGAGGTAGAGAATCAACGTAACAAGAAGATTAAATTTCTACGTTATGATCGTGGAGGTGAATATCTAAGTTACGAGTTTGGCGAGCATTTGAAGAAATGCGGAATACTTTCGCAGTTGACACCGCCGGGAACACCACAGCGTAATGGTGTGTCCGAACGTCGTAATCGAACTCTCTTAGATATGGTTCGTTCTATGATGTCACTTACAGATTTACCGCTATCATTTTGGGGTTATGCATTAGAAACAGCCGCATTCACTTTAAATAGGGCACCGTCTAAATCCGTTGAAACGACACCGTATGAAATATGGTTTGGGAAGAAACCTAAATTGTCGTTCCTTAAAGTTTGGGGATGCGAAGCCTATGTAAAGAAGTTACAGCCGGACAAGCTTGAACCCAAAGCGGAAAAATGCGTCTTCATAGGATACCCGAAGGAAACTATTGGGTATACCTTCTATCATAGATCCGAAGGAAAAATCTTCGTTGCCAAGAATGGATCCTTTCTAGAGAAGGAATTTCTCTCGAAAGAAGTGACTGGAAGGAAAGTAGAACTCGACGAGGTTGTCGAACCTTCTCTCGAAATTGCGAGTAGCGCAGCACAAGAAGAAGTTCATGTGGTGCCTGCACCAATAAGAGAGGAAGCTAATGATGGTGATCATGAAACTTCGGTTGAAGTAGCTACAGAGCCTCGGAGGTCAACGAGAAATCGTACCACTCCAGATTGGTATGATCCCGTTATGAGTGTCATGTTGGTGGACAACACCGATGACCCCGAGACATATGAGGAAGCGATGATGAGCCCAGATTCCAATAAATGGCAAGAAGCCATGAAATCCGAGATTGGATCCATGTACGAAAACCAAGTATGGACTTTGGTGGACTTACCGGATGGCCGGAAGGCTATCGAGAACAAATGGATTTTCAAGAAGAAAACAGATGCTGATGGTAATGTTACTGTCTATAAAGCTCGACTTGTTGCAAAAGGGTTTCGACAAATTCAAGGAGTTGACTACGATGAGACTTTCTCACCGGTAGCGAAGCTAAAGTCTTGAAAATGACCATAAAACACGAAAACGACGAGCTTTTAGGCATAACTCTCAAACATGTACCGGGTCTTAAGGTTGCTTTAAATAGCCCTAGAACCATAAAACTGTGGGCAATAGCTCATGAAAACGGCCCTAAAACGCAAAAACGACGAGTTTCTGGTCATATCTTTCCAACATGTATCAGCTCGGAAGGCCATTGTAAATTGCCCTGGAACCCCTAAACAGTGGGCAGTAGCACATGAAAATGGCCATAAAACACGACAACTACGAGTTTTTTGTGATATATATCAAAAATATAACGGCTCTTACATGCCTTGCAAATCCAATTGGAACCAAAAACCGTGGGCAATAACTCATAAAAATGGCCATAAACACGAAAAAGACGAGTTTTTAGGCATAACTCTCAAACATGTATCGGGTCTTAAGGTCATTGTAAATCGCCCTAGAACCCCAAAACTGTGGGCAATAGCTCATGAAAACGGCCATAAAACGCGAGAACAGTGAGTTTCTGGTCATATCTCTCAAACATGTCAGGGTTCTTTCGAGACATGCAAATCCGGCTGAAACCCAAAAACTGTGGGCAATAACTCTCAAACATGTATCGGGTCTTAAGGTTGCTTTAAATAGCCCTAGAACCATAAAACTATGGGCAATAGGTCATGAAAACGGCCATAAAACGCGAAAACGACGAGTTTCTGGTCATCTCTTTCCAACATGTATCAGCTCGGAAGGCCATTGTAAATCGCCCTGGAACCCCTAAACAGTGGGCAGTAGCTCATGAAAATGGCCATATAACACGACAACTACGAGTTTTTAGTGATATATCTCAAAAATATAACGGCTCTTACATGCCTTGCAAATCCAATTGGAACCAAAAACCGTGGGCAATAACTCATAAAAATGGCCATAAACACGAAAAAGACGAGTTTTTAGGCATAACTTTCAAACATGTATCGTGTCTTAAGGTCATTGTAAATCGCCCTAGAACCCCTAAACTGTGGGCAATAGCTCATGAAATAGGCCATAAAACGCGAGAACGGCGAGTTTCTGGTCATAACTCTCAAACATGTCAGGGTTCTTTCGAGACATGCAAATCCGGCTAAAACCCAAAAACTGTGGGCAATAACTCATGAAAATGACCATAAAACACGAAAACGACGAGTTTTTAGGCATAACTCTCAAACATGTATCGGGTCTTAAGGTTGCTTTAAGTAGCCCTAGAACCATAAAACTGTGGGCAATAGCTCATGAAAATGGCCATAAAACACGAAAACTACGAGTTTTTAGTCATATATCTCAAAAATGTAACGGGTCTTACATGCCTTGCAAATCCAATTGGAACCATAAACCGTGGGCAATAACTCATAAAAATGGCCATAAACACGAAAAAGACGAGTTTTTAGGCATAACTCTCAAACATGTATCGGGTCTTAAAGTCATTGTAAATCGCCCTAGAACCCCAAAACTGTGGGCAATAGCTCATGAAAACGGCCATAAAACGCGAGAACGGCGAGTTTCTGGTCATAACTCTCAAACATGTCAGGGTTCTTTCTAGACATGCAAATCCGGCTAAAACCCAAAAACTGTGGGCAATAACTCATGAAAATGACCATAAAACACGAAAACGACGAGCTTTTAGGCATAACTCTCAAACATGTACCGGGTCTTAAGGTTGCTTTAAATAGCCCTAGAACCATAAAACTGTGGGCAATAGCTCATGAAAACGGCCCTAAAACGCAAAAACGACGAGTTTCTGGTCATATCTTTCCAACATGTATCAGCTCGGAAGGCCATTGTAAATCGCCCTGGAACCCCTAAACAGTGGGCGGTAGCACATGAAAATGGCCATAAAACACGACAACTACGAGTTTTTAGTGATATATCTCAAAAATATAACGGCTCTTACATGCCTTGCAAATCCAATTGGAACCAAAAACCGTGGGAAATAACTCATAAAAATGGCCATAAACACGAAAAAGACGAGTTTTTAGCCATAACTCTCAAACATGTATCGGGTCTTAAGGTCATTGTAAATCGCCCTAGAACCCCAAAACTGTGGGCAATAGCTCATGAAAACGGCCATAAAACGCGAGAACGGCGAGTTTCTGGTCATATCTCTCAAACATGTCAGGGTTCTTTCGAGACATGCAAATCCGGCTGAAACCCAAAAACTGTGGGCAATAACTCTCAAACATGTACCGGGTCTTAAGGTTGCTTTAAATAGCCCTAGAACCATAAAACTGTGGGCAATAGGTCATGAAAACGGCCATAAAACGCGAAAACGACGAGTTTCTGGTCATCTCTTTCCAACATGTATCAGCTCGGAAGGCCATTGTAAATCGCCCTGGAACCCCTAAACAGTGGGCAGTAGCTCATGAAAATGGCCATAAAACACGACAACTACGAGTTTTTAGTGATATATCTCAAAAATATAACGGCTCTTACATGCCTTGCAAATCCAATTGGAACCAAAAACCGTGGGCAATAACTCATAAAAATGGCCATAAACACGAAAAAGACGAGTTTTTAGGCATAACTCTCAAACATGTATCGGGTCTTAAGGTCATTGTAAATCGCCCTAGAACCCCTAAACTGTGGGCAATAGCTCATGAAATAGGCCATAAAACGCGAGAACGGCGAGTTTATGGTCATAACTCTCAAACATGTCAGGGTTCTTTCGAGACATGCAAATCCGGCTAAAACCCAAAAACTGTGGGCAATAACTCATGAAAATGACCATAAAACACGAAAACGACGAGTTTTTAGGCATAACTCTCAAACATGTATCGGGTCTTAAGGTTGCTTTAAATAGCCCTAGAACCATAAAACTGTGGGCAATAGCTCATGAAAACGGCCATAAAACGCGAAAACGACGAGTTTCTGGTCATATCTTTCCAACATGTATCAGGTCGGAAAGTCACTGTAAATCGCCCTGGAACCCCTAAACTATGGGCAATAGCTCATGGAAACGGCCATAAAACGCGAGAACGGCGAGTTTCTGGTCATATCTCTCAAATATGTCACGGTTCTTTCGAGACATGCAAATCCGGCTGAAACCCAAAAACTGTGGGAAATAACTCATGAAAATGACCATAAAACACGAAAACGACGAGTTTTTAGGCATAACTCTCAAACATGTATCGGGTCTTAAGGTTGCTTTAAGTAGCCCTAGAACCATAAAACTGTGGGCAATAGCTCATGAAAACGGCCATAAAACGCGAAAACGACGAGTTTCTGGTCATCTTTTTCCAACATGTATCAGGTCGGAAGGCCATTGTAAATCGCCCTAGAACCCCTAAACAGTGGGCAGTAGCTCATGAAAATGGCCATAAAACACGACAACTACGAGTTTTTAGTCATATATCTCAAAAATATAACGGCTCTTACATGCCTTGCAAATCCAATTGGAACCAAAAACCGTGGGCAATAACTCATAAAAATGGCCATAAACACGAAAAAGACGAGTTTTTAGGCATAACTCTCAAACATGTATCGGGTCTTAAAGTCGTTGTAAATCGCCCTAGAACCCCTAAACTGTGGGCAATAGCTCATGAAATAGGCCATAAAACGCGAGAACGGCGAGTTTCTGGTCATAACTCTCAAACATGTCAGGGTTCTTTCGAGACATGCAAATCCGGCTAAAACCCAAAAACTGTGGGCAATAACTCATGAAAATGACCATAAAACACGAAAACGACGAGTTTTTAGGCATAACTCTCAAACATGTATCGGGTCTTAAGGTTGCTTTAAGTAGCCCTAGAACCATAAAACTGTGGGCAATAGCTCATGAAAACGGCCATAAAACGCGAAAACGACGAGTTTCTGGTCATCTTTTTCCAACATGTATCAGGTCGGAACGTCACTGTAAATCGCCCTAGAAACCCTAAACAGTGGGCAATAGCTCATGAAAATGGCCATAAAACACGAAAACTACGAGTTTTTAGTGATATATCTCAAAAATGTAACGGCTCTTACATGCGTTGCAAATCCAATTGGAACCAAAAACCGTGGGCAATAACTCATAAAAATGGCCATAAACACGAAAAAGACGAGTTTTTAGGCATAACTCTCAAACATGTATCGGGTCTTAAAGTCATTGTAAATCGCCCTAGAACCCCAAAACTGTGGGCAATAGCTCATGAAAACGGCCATAAAACGCGAGAACGGCGAGTTTCTGGTCATAACTCTCAAACATGTCAGGGTTCTTTCTAGACATGCAAATCCGGCTAAAACCCAAAAACTGTGGGCAATAACTCATGAAAATGACCATAAAACACGAAAACGACGAGTTTTTAGGCATAACTCTCAAACATGTACCGGGTCTTAAGGTTGCTTTAAATAGCCCTAGAACCATAAAACTGTGGGCAATAGCTCATGAAAACGGCCCTAAAACGCAAAAACGACGAGTTTCTGGTCATATCTTTCCAACATGTATCAGGTCGGAAGGTCATTGTAAATCGCCCTGGAACCCCTAAACAGTGGGCAGTAGCTCATGAAAATGGCCATAAAACACGACAACTACGAGTTTTTAGTGATATATCTCAAAAATATAACGGCTCTTACATGCCTTGCAAATCCAATTGGAACCAAAAACCGTGGGCAATAACTCATAAAAATGGCCATAAACACGAAAAAGACGAGTTTTTAGGCATAACTCTCAAACATTTATCGGGTCTTAAGGTCATTGTAAATCGCCCTAGAACCCCTAAACGTAAGGCGATAGCTCATGAAAATGGCCATAAAACACGACAACTACGAGTTTTTAGTCATATATCTCAAAAATATAACGGCTCTTAAATGCCTTGCAAATCCAATTGGAACCAAAAACCGTGGGCAATAACTCATAAAAATTGCCATAAACACGAAAAAGACGAGTTTTTAGGCATAACTCTCAAACATGTATCGGGTCTTAAAGTCGTTGTAAATCGCCCTAGAACCCCTAAACTGTGGGCAATAGCTCATGAAATAGGCCATAAAACGCGAGAACGGCGAGTTTCTGGTCATAACTCTCAAACATGTCAGGGTTCTTTCGAGACATGCAAATCCGGCTGAAACCCAAAAACTGTGGGCAATAACTCATGAAAATGACCATAAAACACGAAAACGACGAGTTTTTAGGCATAACTCTCAAACATGTATCGGGTCTTAAGGTTGCTTTAAATAGCCCTAGAACCATAAAACTGTGGGCAATAGCTCATGAAAACGGCCATAAAACGCGAAAACGACGAGTTTCTGGTCATATCTTTCCAACATGTATCAGGTCGGAAAGTCACTGTAAATCGCCCTAGAAACCCTAAACAGTTGGCAGTAGCTCATGAAAATGGCCATAAAACACGAAAACTACTAGTTTTTAGTGATATATCTCAAAAATATAACGGGTCTTACATGCCTTGCAAATCCAATTGGAACCAAAAACCGTGGGCAATAACTCATAAAAATGGCCATAAACACGAAAAAGACGAGTTTTTAGGCATAACTCTCAAACATGTATCGGGTCTTAAAGTCATTGTAAATCGCCCTAGAACCCCAAAACTGTGGGCAATAGCTCATGAAAACGGCCATAAAACGCGAGAACGGCGAGTTTCTGGTCATAACTCTCAAACATGTCAGGGTTCTTTCTAGACATGCAAATCCGGCTAAAACCCAAAAACTGTGGGCAATAACTCATGAAAATGACCATAAAACACGAAAACGACGAGTTTTTAGGCATAACTCTCAAACATTTACCGGGTCTTAAGGTTGCTTTAAATAGCCCTAGAACCATAAAACTGTGGGCAATAGCTCATGAAAACGGCCCTAAAACGCAAAAACGACGAGTCTCTGGTCATATCTTTCCAACATGTATCAGCTCGGAAGGCCATTGTAAATCGCCTTGGAACCCCTAAACAGTGGGCAGTAGCTCATGAAAATGGCCATAAAACACGACAACTACGAGTTTTTAGTGATATATCTCAAAAATATAACGGCTCTTACATGCCTTGCAAATCCAATTGGAACCAAAAACCGTGGGCAATAACTCATAAAAATGGCCATAAACACGAAAAAGACGAGTTTTTAGGCATAACTCTCAAACATGTATCGGGTCTTAAGGTCATTGTAAATCGCCCTAGAACCCCTAAACAGTGGGCAGTAGCTCATGAAAATGGCCATAAAACACGACAACTACGAGTTTTTAGTCATATATCTCAAAAATATAACGGCTCTTACATGCCTTGCAAATCCAATTGGAACCAAAAACCGTGGGCAATAACTCATAAAAATTGCCATAAACACGAAAAAGACGAGTTTTTAGGCATAACTCTCAAACATGTATCGGGTCTTGAAGTCATTGTAAATCGCCCTAGAACCCCTAAACTGTGGGCAATAGCTCATGAAATAGGCCATAAAACGCGAGAACGGCGAGTTTCTGGTCATAACTCTCAAACATGTCAGGGTTCTTTCGAGACATGCAAATCCGGCTAAAACCCAAAAACTGTGGGCAATAACTCATGAAAATGACCATAAAACACGAAAACGACGAGTTTTTAGGCATAACTCTCAAACATGTATCGGGTCTTAAGGTCATTGTAAATCGCCCTAGAACCCCTAAACAGTGGGCAGTAGCTCATGAAAATGGCCATAAAACACGACAACTACGAGTTTTTAGTCATATATCTCAAAAATATAACGGCTCTTAAATGCCTTGCAAATCCAATTGGAACCAAAAACCGTGGGCAATAACTCATAAAAATTGCCATAAACACGAAAAAGACGAGTTTTTAGGCATAACTCTCAAACATGTATCGGGTCTTAAAGTCATTGTAAATCGCCCTAGAACCCCTAAACTGTGGGCAATAGCTCATGAAATAGGCCATAAAACGCGAGAACGGCGAGTTTCTGGTCATAACTCTCAAACATGTCAGGGTTCTTTCGAGACATGCAAATCCGGCTGAAACCCAAAAACTGTGGGCAATAACTCATGAAAATGACCATAAAACACGAAAACGTCGAGTTTTTAGGCATAACTCTCAAACATGTATTGGGTCTTAAGGTTGTTTTAAGTAGCCCTAGAACCATAAAACTGTGGGCAATAGCTCATGAAAACGGCCATAAAACGCAAAAATGACGAGTTTCTGGTCATCTTTTTCCAACATGTATCAGGTCGGAACGTCACTATAAATCGCCCTAGAAACCCTAAACATTTGGCAGTAGCTCATGAAAATGGCCATAAAACACGAAAACTATTAGTTTTTAGTGATATATCTCAAAAATATAACGGGTCTTACATGCCTTGCAAATCCAATTGGAACCAAAAACCGTGGGCAATAACTCATAAAAATGGCCATAAACACGAAAAAGACGAGTTTTTAGGCATAACTCTCAAACATGTATCGGGTCTTAAAGTCATTGTAAATCGCCCTAGAACCCCAAAACTGTGGGCAATAGCTCATGAAAACGGCCATAAAACGCGAGAACGGCGAGTTTCTGGTCATAACTCTCAAACATGTCAGGGTTCTTTCTAGACATGCAAATCCGGCTAAAACCCAAAAACTGGGCAATAACTCATGAAAATGACCATAAAACACGAAAACGACGAGTTTTTAGGCATAACTCTCAAACATGTACCGGGTCTTAAGGTTGCTTTAAATAGCCCTAGAACCATAAAACTGTGGGCAATAGCTCATGAAAACGGCCCTAAAACGCAAAAACGATGAGTTTCTGGTCATCTTTTTCCAGCAAGTATCAGGTCGGAACGTCACTGTAAATCGCCGTAGAAACCCTAAACAGTGGGCAATAGCTCATGAAAATGGCCATAAAACACGAAAACTACGAGTTTTTAGTCATATATCTCAAATCCAATTGGAACCAAAAACCGTGGGCAATAACTCATAAAAACGTCCATAAGCACGAAAAAGACGAGTTTTTAGGCATAACTCTCAAACATGTATCGGGTCTTAAAGTCATTGTAAATCGCCCTAGAACCCCAAAACTGTGGGCAATAGCTCATGAAAACGGCCATAAAACGCGAGAACGGCGAGTTTCTGGTCATAACTCTCAAACATGTCAGGGTTCTTTCTAGACATGCAAATCCGGCTAAAACCCAAAAACTGTGGGCAATAACTCATGAAAATGACCATAAAACACGAAAACGACGAGTTTTTAGGCATAACTCTCAAACATGTACCGGGTCTTAAGGTTGCTTTAAATAGCCCTAGAACCATAAAACTGTGGGCAATAGCTCATGAAAACGGCCCTAAAACGCAAAAACGACGAGTTTCTGGTCATATCTTTCCAACATGTATCAGGTCGGAAGGTCATTGTAAATCGCCCTAGAACCCCTAAACAGTGGGCAGTAGCTCATGAAAATGGCCATAAAACACGACAACTACGAGTTTTTAGTGATATATCTCAAAAATATAACGGCTCTTACATGCCTTGCAAATCCAATTGGAACCAAAAACCGTGGGCAATAACTCATAAAAATGGCCATAAACACGAAAAAGACGAGTTTTTAGGCATAACTCTCAAACATGTATCGGGTCTTAAGGTCATTGTAAATCGCCCTAGAACCCCTAAACTGTGGGCAGTAGCTCATGAAAATGGCCATAAAACACGACAACTACGAGTTTTTAGTCATATATCTCAAAAATATAACGGCTCTTACATGCCTTGCAAATCCGGATGAACCCAAAAAACTGTGGGCAATAACTCATGAAAATGACCATAAAACACGAAAACGACGAGTTTTAGGCATAACTCTCAAACATGTATCGGGTCTTAAAGTCGTTGTAAATAGCCCTAGAACCCCTAAACTGTGGGCAATAGCTCATGAAATAGGCCATAAAACGCGAGAACGGCGAGTTTCTGGTCATAACTCTCAAACATTTAATGGTTCTTTCGAGACATGCAAAACCGCCTAACAACCAAAAACTGTGGGCAATAACTCATGAAAATGCCCATAAAACACGAAAAAGACGAGTTTTTAGGCATAACTCTCAAACATGTATCGGGTCTTAAGGTCATTGTAAATCGCCCTAGAACCCCTAAACAGTGGGCAGTAGCTCATGAAAATGGCCATAAAACACGACAACTACGAGTTTTTAGTCATATATCTCAAAAATATAACGGCTCTTACATGCCTTGCAAATCCAATTGGAACCAAAAACCGTGGGCAATAACTCATAAAAATTGCCATAAACACGAAAAAGACGAGTTTTTAGGCATAACTCTCAAACATGTATCGGGTCTTAAAGTCATTGTAAATCGCCCTAGAACCCCTAAACTGTGGGCAATAGCTCATGAAATAGGCCATAAAAAAGCGAACGGCGAGTTTCTGGTCATAACTCTCAAACATGTCAGGGTTCTTTCGAGACATGCAAATCCGGCTAAAACCCAAAAACTGTGGGCAATAACTCATGAAAATGACCATAAAACACGAAAACGACGAGTTTTTAGGCATAACTCTCAAACATGTATCGGGTCTTAAGGTTGCTTTAAATAGCCCTAGAACCATAAAACTGTGGGCAATAGCTCATGAAAACAGCCCTAAAACGCAAAAACGACGAGTTTCTGGTCATATCTTTCCAACATGTATCATCTCGGAAGGTCATTGTAAATCGCCCTGGAACCCCTAAACAGTGGGCAGTAGCTCATGAAAATGGCCATAAAACACGGCAACTACGAGTTTTTAGTGATATATCTCAAAAATATAATGGCTCTTACATGCCTTGCAAATCCAATTGGAACCAAAAACCGTGGGCAATAACTCATAAAAATGGCCATAAACACGAAAAAGACGAGTTTTTAGGCATAACTCTCAAACATGTATCGGGTCTTAAAGTCGTTGTAAATCGCCCTAGAACCCCAAAACTGTGGGCAATAGCTCATGAAAACGGCCATAAAACGCGAGAACGGCGAGTTTCTGGTCATAACTCTCAAACATGTCAGGGTTCTTTCGAGACATGCAAATCCGGCTAAAACCCAAAAACTGTGGGCAATAACTCATGAAAATGACCATAAAACACGAAAACGACGAGTTTTTAGGCATAACTCTCAAACATGTACCGGGTCTTAAGGTTGCTTTAAATAGCCCTAGAACCATAAAACTGTGGGCAATAGCTCATGAAAACGGCCCTAAAACGCAAAAAAGACGAGTTTCTGGTCATATCTTTCCAACATGTATCAGGTCGGAAGGTCATTGTAAATCGCCCTAGAACCCCTAAACAGTAGCTCATGAAAATGGCCATAAAACACGACAACTATGTGTTTTTAGTGATATATCTCAAAATATATGGTTCTTACATGCCTTGCAAATCCAATTGGAACCAAAACCGTGGGCAATAACTCATAAAATGGCCATAAACACGAAAAAGCGAGTTTTAGGCATAACTCTCAAACATGTATCTGGTCTTAAAGTCATTGTAAATCGCCCTAGAACCCCTAAACAGTGGGCAGTAGCTCATGAAAATGGCCATAAAACCCGACAACTACGAGTTTTAGTTGATATATCTCAAACATATAACGGCTCTTACATGCCTTGCAAATCCAATTGGAACCAAAAACCGTGGGCAATAACTCATAAAAATGCCCATAAACACGAAAAAGACGAGTTTTTAGGCATAACTCTCAAACATGTATCGGGTCTTAAAGTCATTGTAAATCGCCCTAGAACCCCAAAACTGTGGGCAATAGCTCATGAAATAGGCCATAAAACGCGAGCAGCGAGTTTCCGGTCATATCTCTCAAACATGTCAGGGTTCTTTCGTGACATGCAAATCCGCTAAAACCCAAAAGCGTGGGCAATAACTCATGAAAATGACCATAAAAACAAAACGACAGAGTTTTAGGCATAACTCTCAAACATGTATCGGGTCTTAAGGTTGCTTTAAATAGCCCTAGAACCATAAAAGCGTGGGCAATAGCTCATGAAAAGCGGCCATAAAAGCAAAAGCAGCGAGTTTACGGTCATATATTTCCAACATGTATCGGGTCGGAACGTCATTGTAAATCGCCCTAGAAACCCCTAACAGTGGGAAATAGCTCATGAAAATGGCCATAAAACACGAGAACTACGAGTTTTTAGTTATATATCTCAAAAATATAAGGTCTTACATGCCTTGCAAATCAATTGGAACCAAAAACCGTGGGCAATAACTCATAAAAATGGCCATAAACACGAAAAAGCGAGTTTTAGGCATAACTCTCAAACATGTATCGGGTCTTAAAGTCATTGTAAATCGCCCTAGAACCCCAAAGCGTGGGCAATAGCTCATGAAAAGCGGCCATAAAAGCGAAGCAGCGAGTTTCTGGTCATAACTCTCAAACATGTCAGGGTTCTTTCTAGACATGCAAATCTGGCTAAAACCCAAAAACTGTGGGCAATAACTCATGAAAATGACCATAAAACACGAAAACGACGAGTTTTTAGGCATAACTCTCAAACATGTACCGGGTCTTAAGGTTGCTTTAAATAGCCCTAGAACCATAAAACTGTGGGCAATAGCTCATGAAAAGCCCTAAAAGCATAAAAGCAGCGAGTTTCTGGTCATATCTTTCCAACATGTATCAGGTCGGAAGGTCACTGTAAATCGCCCTGGAACCCCCAAACCGTGGGCAATAGCTCATGAAAATGGCCATAAAACACGACAACTACGAGTTTTTAGTGATATATCTCAAAAATATAACGGCTCTTACATGCCTTGCAAATCCAATTGGAACCAAAAACCGTGGGCAATAACTCATAAAAATGCCCATAAACACGAAAAAGACGAGTTTTTAGGCATAACTCTCAAACATGTATCGGGTCTTAAGGTCATTGTAAATCGCCCTAGAACCACTAAGCGTGGGCGATAGCTCATGAAAATGGCCATAAAACAGCGAGTTTTAGTCATATCTCAAAATGCAAATCCAATTGGAACCAAAACCGTGGGCAATAACTCATGAAAATGACCATAAAACGAAAAAGACGAGTTTTTAGGCATAACTCTCAAACATGTATCGGGTCTTAAGGTCATTGTAAATCGCCCTAGAACCCCAAAACTGTGGGCAATAGCTCATGAAATAGGCCATAAAATGCGAGAACGGCGAGTTTCTGGTCATAACTCTCAAACATGTCAGGGTTCTTTCGAGACATGCAAATCCGGCTGAAACCAAAAAGCGTAGGCAATAACTCATGAAAATGACCATAAAACACGAAAACGACGAGTTTTTAGGCATAACTCTCAAACATGTACCGGGTCTTAAGGTTGCTTTAAATAGCCCTAGAACCATAAAACTGTGGGCAATAGCTCATGAAAACGACCATAAAACGCGAAAACGACGAGTTTCTGGTCATATCTTTCCAACATGTATCAGGTCGGAAGGTCACTGTAAATCGCCCTGGAACCCCCAAACCGTGGGCAATAGCTCATGAAAACGGCCATAAAACGCGAGAACGGCGAGTTTCTGGTCATATCTCTCAAACATGTCAGGGTTCTTTCGAGACATGCAAATCCGGCTGAAACCCAAAAACATTGGGAAATAACTCATGAAAATGTCCATAAAACATGAAAGCAGCGAGTTTTAGGCATAACTCTCAAACATGTATCGGGACTTAAGGTTGCTTTAAGTAGCCCTAGAACCATAAAAGCGTGGGCAATAGCTCATGAAAAGCGGCCATAAAAGCAGCAAGCAGCGAGTTTCTGGTCATCTTTTTCCAACATGTATCAGGTCGGAACGTCACTGTAAATCGCCCTAGAAACCCTAAACAGTGGGCAATAGCTCATGAAAATGGCCATAAAACACGAAAACTACGAGTTTTTAGTCATATATCTCAAAAATGTAACGGGTCTTACATGCCTTGCAAATCCAATTGGAACCAAAAACCGTGGGCAATAACTCATAAAAATGGCCATAAACACGAAAAAGACGAGTTTTTAGGCATAACTCTCAAACATGTATCGGGTCTTAAAGTCGTTGTAAATCGCCCTAGAACCCCTAAACTGTGGGCAATAGCTCATGAAATAGGCCATAAAACGCGAGAACGGCGAGTTTCTGGTCATAACTCTCAAACATGTCAGGGTTCTTTCGAGACATGCAAATCCGGCTGAAACCCAAAAACTGTGGGCAATAACTCATGAAAATGACCATAAAACACGAAAAAGACGAGTTTTTAGGCATAACTCTCAAACATGTATCGGGTCTTAAGGTCATTGTAAATCGCCCTAGAACCCCTAAACAGTGGGCAGTAGCTCATGAAAATGGCCATAAAACACGACAACTACGAGTTTTTAGTCATATATCTCAAAAATATAACGGCTCTTACATGCCTTGCAAATCCAATTGGAACCAAAAACCGTGGGCAATAACTCATAAAAATGGCCATAAACACGAAAAAGACGAGTTTTTAGGCATAACTCTCAAACATGTATCGGGTCTTAAAGTCGTTGTAAATCGCCTAGAACCCCTAAAGCGTGGGCAACAGCTCAAGAACCAGGCCATAAAACGCGAGAACGGCGAGTTTCTGGTCATAACTCTCAAACATGTCAGGGTTCTTTCGAGACATGCAAATCCGGCTAAAACCCAAAAACTGTGGGCAATAACTCATGAAAATGACCATAAAACACGAAAACGACGAGTTTTTAGGCATAACTCTCAAACATGTACCGGGTCTTAAGGTTGCTTTAAATAGCCCTAGAAACATAAAACTGTGGGCAATAGCTCATGAAAACGGCCATAAAACGCGAGAACGGCGAGTTTCTGGTCATATCTCTCAAACATGTATCAGTCGGAAGGTCATTGTAAATCGCCTAGAACCCCTAAACTGTGGGCAATAGCTCATGAAAGCGGCCATAAAAGCGAGCACGGCGAGTTTACGGTCATATCTCTCAAATATGTCGGGTTCTTCGAGACATGCAAATCATTTGAACCCAAAAACATTGGGAAATAACTCATGAAAATGACCATAAAACATGAAAACGACGAGTTTTTAGGCATAACTCTCAAACATGTATCGGGTCTTAAGGTTGCTTTAAGTAGCCCTAGAACCATAAAACTGTGGGCAATAGCTCATGAAAACGGCCATAAAACGCGAAGCAGCGAGTTTACGGTCATCTTTTCCAACATGTATCGGTCGGAACGTCCTTTGTAAATCGCCCTAGAAACCCTAAGCGTGGGCGATAGCTCATGAAAATGGCCATAAAACACGAAAACTACGAGTTTTTAGTCATATATCTCAAAAAATATACGGGTCTTACATGCCTTGCAAATCAATTGGAACCAAAAACCGTGGGCAATAACTCATAAAATGGCCATAAACACGAAAAAAGCGAGTTTTAGGCATAACTCTCAAACATGTATCGGGTCTTAAAGTCGTTGTAAATCGCCCTAGAACCCCTAAACTGTGGGCAATAGCTCATGAAATAGGCCATAAAACGCGAGAACGGCGAGTTTCTGGTCATAACTCTCAAACATGTCAGGGTTCTTTCGAGACATGCAAATCCGGCTGAAACCCAAAAACTGTGGGCAATAACTCATGAAAATGACCATAAAACATGAAAACGACGAGTTTTTAGGCATAACTCTCAAACATGTATCGGGTCTTAAAGTCATTGTAAATCGCCCTGGAACCCCCAAACCGTGGGCAATAGCTCATGAAAATGGCCATAAAACACGACAACTACGAGTTTTTAGTGATATATCTCAAAAATATAACGGCTCTTACATGCCTTGCAAATCCAATTGGAACCAAA
Source organism: Avena insularis (assembly GCA_023614405.1). NCBI lineage: Eukaryota > Viridiplantae > Streptophyta > Magnoliopsida > Poales > Poaceae > Avena > Avena insularis. The sequence continues at coordinate 401,811,138 of CM042695.1, forward strand.
AACCGTGGGCAATAACTCATAAAAATGGCCATAAACACGAAAAAGACGAGTTTTAGGCATAACTCTCAAACATGTATCGGGTCTTAAAGTCGTTGTAAATCGCCCTATATCCCCTAAACTGTGGGCAATAGCTCATGAAATAGGCCATAAAACGCGAGACCGGCGAATTTCTGGTCATAACTCTCAAACATGTCAGGGTTCTTTCGAGACATGCAAATCCGGCTGAAACCCAAAAACTGTGGGCAATAACTCATGAAAATGACCATAAAACACGAAAACGACGAGTTTTTAGGCATAACTCTCAAACATGTATCGGGTCTTAAGGTTGCTTTAAATAGCCCTAGAACCATAAAATTGTGGGCAATAGCTCATGAAAAGCGGCCATAAAGCAGCAGCGACGAGTTTACGGTCATATCTTTCCAACATGTATCAGGTCGGAAGGTCATTGTAAATCGCCCTAGAACCCCTAAGCAGGTGGGCGATAGCTAATGAAAATGGCCATAAAACACGAAAACTACGAGTTTTTAGTCATATATCTCAAAAATATAACGGCTCTTACATTCCTTTCAAATCAATTGGAACCAAAAACCGTGGGCAATAACTCATAAAATGGCCATAAACACGAAAAGAGCGAGTTTTTAGGCATAACTCTCAAACATGTATCGGGTCTTAAAGTCATTGCAAATCGCCCTGGAACCCCCAAACCATGGGCAATAGCTCATGAAAACGGCCATAAAACGCGAGCAACGCGAGTTTACGGTCATAACTCTCAAACATGTCGGGGTTCTTTCGAGACATGCAAATCCGGCATTAAAACCAAAAGCGTAGGCAATAACTCATGAAAATGACCATAAAACACGAAAAGCAGCGAGTTTTTAGGCATAACTCTCAAACATGTACGGGTCTTAAGGTTGCTTTAAATAGCCCTAGAACCATAAAAGCGTGGGCAATAGCTCATGAAAAGCGGCCATAAAGCATAAAAAGCAGCGAGTTTACGGTCATATCTTTCCAACATGTATCAGGTCGGAAGGTCATTGTAAATCGCCCTAGAACCCCTAAAGCAGTGGGCGATAGCTCATGAAAATGGCCATAAAACAAAACAACTACGAGTTTTAGTCATATATCTCAAAATATAACGGTTCTTACATGCCTTGCAAATCAATTGGAACCAACAACCGTGGGCAATAACTCACAAAAAGGGCCATAAACACGAAAAAGTCTAGTTTTTAGGCATATCTCTCAAACATGTATCGGGTCTGAATGTCATTGCAAATCGCCCTGGAACCCCCAAACCCTGGGCAATAGCTCATGAAAATGGCCATAAAACACGAAAACTACGAGTTTTTAGTCATATATCTCAAAATATACGGCTCTTACATGCCTTGCAAATCAATTGGAACCAAAACCGTGGGCAATAACTCATAAAATGTCCATAAACACGAAAAGAGCGAGTTTTAGGCATAACTCTCAAACATGTATCGGGTCTTAAAGTCATTGTAAATCGCCCTAGAACCCCTAAAGCGTGGCAATAGCTCATGAAATAGGCCATAAAAGCAGCGAGCAGCGAGTTTACGGTCATAACTCTCAAACATGTCGGGGTTCTTCGAGACATGCAAATCTGGCTAAAACCCAAAAACCGTGGGCAATAACTCATGAAAATGACCATAAAACACACGAAAGCGAGCAGTTTTAGGCATAACTCTCAAACATGTATCGGGTCTTAAGGTTGCTTTAAATAGCCCTAGAACCATAAAAGCGTGGGCAATAGCTCATGAAAAAGCCATAAAAGCATAAAAGCAGCGAGTTTACGGTCATATCTTTCCAACATGTATCAGGTCGGAACGTCACTGTAAATCGCCCTAGAAACCCTAAACAGTGGGCAATAGCTCATGAAAATGGCCATAAAACACGAAAACTACGAGTTTTTTGTCATATATCTCAAAAATGTAACCGGTCTTACATGCCTTGCAAATCCAATTGGAACCATAAACCATGGGCAATAACTCATAAAAATGGCCATAAACACGAAAAAGACGAGTTTTTAGGCATAACTCTCAAACATGTATCGGGTCTTAAAGTCATTGTAAATCGCCCTAGAACCCCAAAACTGTGGGCAATAGCTCATGAAAACGGCCATAAAAGCGAGAACGGCGAGTTTACGGTCATAACTCTCAAACATGTCGGGGTTCTTTCGAGACATGCAAATCCGGCTAAAACCAAAAAGCGTAGGCAATAACTCATGAAAATGACCATAAAACACGAAAGCAGCGAGTTTTAGGCATAACTCTCAAACATGTACGGGTCTTAAGGTTGCTTTAAATAGCCCTAGAACCATAAAAGCGTGGGCAATAGCTCATGAAAAGCGGCCCTAAAAGCATAAAAACGACGAGTTTACGGTCATATCTTTCCAACATGTATCAGTCGGAAGGTCATTGTAAATCGCCCTAGAACCCCTAAGCGATGGGCAATAGCTCATGAAAATGGCCATAAAACACGACAACTACGAGTTTTAGTCATATATCTCAAAAATATAACGGCTCTTACATGCCTTGCAAATCAATTGGAACCAAAAACCGTGGGCAATAACTCATAAACATGCCCATAACCACGAAAAAGACGAGTTTTTAGGCATAACTCTCAAACATGTATCGGGTCTTAAGGTCATTGTAAATCGCCCTAGAACCCCAAAACTGTGGGCAATAGCTCATGAAAATGGCCATAAAACACGACAACTACGAGTTTTTAGTGATATATCTCAAAAATATAACTCTTGCAAATCCAATTGGAACCAAAAATCGTGGGCAATAACTCATAAAAATGGCCATAAACACGAAAAAGACGAGTTTTTAGGCATAACTCTCAAACATGTATCGGGTCTTAAAGTCGTTGTAAATCGCCCTAGAACCCCTAAACTGTGGGCAATAGCTCATGAAATAGGCCATAAAGCAGCGAGCAGCGAGTTTACGGTCATAACTCTCAAACATGTCGGGGTTCTTTCGAGACATGCAAATCCGGCTAAAACCCAAAAACTGTGGGCAATAACTCATGAAAATGACCATAAAACACGAAAACGACGAGTTTTTAGGCATAACTCTCAAACATGTACCGGGTCTTTAGGTTGCTTTAAATAACCCTAGAAACATAAAACTGTGGGCAATAGCTCATGAAAACGGCCATAAAGCAGAAAAAGACGAGTTTCTGGTCATATCTTTCCAACATGTATCAGGTCGGAAGGTCACTGTAAATCGCCCTGGAACCCCTAAACTGTGGGCAATAGCTCATGAAAACGGCCATAAAACGCGAGAACGGCGAGTTTCTGGTCATATCTCTCAAATATGTCAGGGTTCTTTCGAGACATGCAAATCCGGCTGAAACCCAAAAACTGTGGGAAATAACTCATGAAAATGACCATAAAACATGAAAACGACAAGTTTTTAGGCATAACTCTCAAACATGTATCGGGTCTTAAGGTTGCTTTAAGTAGCCCTAGAACCATAAAACTGTGGGCAATAGCTCATGAAAACGGCCATAAAACGCGAAAACGACGAGTTTCTGGTCATCTTTTTCCAACATGTATCAGGTCGGAACGTCACTGTAAATCGCCCTAGAAACCCTAAACAGTGGGAAATAGCTCATGAAAATGGCCATAAAACACGAAAACTACGAGTTTTTAGTCATATATCTCAAAAATGTAACGGGTCTTACATGCCTTGCAAATCCAATTGGAACCATAAACCGTGGGCAATAACTCATAAAAATGGCCATAAACACGAAAAAGACGAGTTTTTAGGCATAACTCTCAAACATGTATCGGGTCTTAAAGTCATTGTAAATCGCCCTAGAACCCCAAAACTGTGGGCAATAGCTCATGAAAACGGCCATAAAACGCGAGAACGGCGAGTTTCTGGTCATAACTCTCAAACATGTCAGGGTTCTTTCTAGACATGCAAATCTGGCTAAAACCCAAAAACTGTGGGCAATAACTCATGAAAATGACCATAAAACACGAAAACAGCGAGTTTTAGGCATAACTCTCAAACATGTACCGGGTCTTAAGGTTGCTTTAAATAGCCCTAGAACCATAAAAGCGTGGGCAATAGCTCATGAAAAGCGGCCTAAAAGCATAAAAAGCAGCGAGTTTCTGGTCATATCTTTCCAACATGTATCAGGTCGGAAGGTCACTGTAAATCGCCCTGGAACCCCCAAACCGTGGGCAATAGCTCATGAAAATGGCCATAAAACACGACAACTACGAGTTTTTAGTGATATATCTCAAAAATATAACGGCTCTTACATGCCTTGCAAATCCAATTGGAACCAAAAACCGTGGGCAATAACTCATAAAAATGCCCATAAACACGAAAAAGACGAGTTTTTAGGCATAACTCTCAAACATGTATCGGGTCTTAAAGTCGTTGTAAATCGCCCTAGAACCCCTAAACTGTGGGCAATAGCTCATGAAATAGGCCATAAAACGCGAGAACGGCGAGTTTCTGGTCATAACTCTCAAACATGTCAGGGTTCTTTCGAGACATGCAAATCCGGCTGAAACCCAAAAACTGTGGGCAATAACTCATGAAAATGACCATAAAACATGAAAACGACGAGTTTTTAGGCATAACTCTCAAACATGTATCGGGTCTTAAGGTTGCTTTAAGTAGCCCTAGAACCATAAAACTGTGGGCAATAGCTCATGAAAACGGCCATAAAAGCATAAAAGCAGCGAGTTTCCTGGTCATATCTTTCCAACATGTATCAGGTCGGAAGGTCATTGTAAATCGCCCTAGAACCCCTAAACAGTGAGCAGTAGCTCATGAAAATGGCCATAAAACACGAAAACTACGAGTTTTTAGTCATATATCTCAAAAATATAACGGCTCTTACATGCCTTGCAAATCCAATTGGAACCAAAAACCGTGGGCAATAACTCATAAAAATGGCCATAAACACGAAAAAGACGAGTTTTTAGGCATAACTCTCAAACATGTATCGGGTCTTAAGGTCATTGTAAATCGCCCTAGAACCCTAAAGCGTGGGCAATAGCTCATGAAATAGGCCATAAAAGCGAGCGGCGAGTTTACGGTCATAACTCTCAAACATGTCGGGGTTCTTTCGAGACATGCAAATCCGGCTAAAACCAAAAAGCGTAGGCAATAACTCATGAAAATGACCATAAAACACGAAAGCAGCGAGTTTTAGGCATAACTCTCAAACATGTATCGGGTCTTAAGGTTGCTTTAAATAGCCCTAGAACCATAAAAGCGTGGGCAATAGCTCATGAAAGCGGCCATAAAGCAAAAAAGCAGCGAGTTTACGGTCATATCTTTCCAACATGTATCGGTCGGAAGGTCATTGTAAATCGCCTAGAACCCCTAAGCGATTGGGCAGTAGCTCATGAAAATGGCCATAAAACACGACAACTACGAGTTTTTAGTCATATATCTCAAAAATATATACGGCTCTTACATGCCTTGCAAATCCAATTGGAACCAAAAACCGTGGGCAATAACTCATAAAAATGGCCATAAACATGAAAAAGACGAGTTGTTAGGCATAACTCTCAAACATGTATCGGGTCTTAAAGTCGTTGTAAATAGCCCTAGAACCCCAAAACTGTGGGCAATAGCTCATGAAAACGGCCATAAAACGCGAGAACGGCGAGTTTCTGGTCATAACTCTCAAACATGTCAGGGTTCTTTCTAGACATGCAAATCTGACTAAAACCAAAAACTGTGGGCAATAACTCATGAAAATGACCATAAAACACGAAAACGACGAGTTTTTAGGCATAACTCTCAAACATGTACCGGGTCTTAAGGTTGCTTTAAATAGCCCTAGAACCATAAAACTGTGGGCAATAGCTCATGAAAACGGCCATAAAACAAGAAAACGACGAGTTTCTGGTCATATCTTTCCAACATGTATCAGGTCGGAAGGTCACTGTAAATCGCCCTGGAACCCCTAAACAGTGGGCAATAGCTCATGAAAATGGCCATAAAACACGAAAACTACGAGTTTTTAGTCATATATCTCAAAAATGTAACGGGTCTTACATGCCTTGCAAATCCAATTGGAACCAAAAACCGTGGGCAATAACTCATAAAAATGGCCATAAACACGAAAAAGACGAGTTTTTAGGCATAACTCTCAAACATGTATCGGGTCTTAAAGTCATTGTAAATCGCCCTAGAACCCCAAAACTGTGGGCAATAGCTCATGAAAACGGCCATAAAACGCGAGAACGGCGAGTTTCTGGTCATAACTCTCAAACATGTCAGGGTTCTTTCGAGACATGCAAATCCGGCTAAAACCCAAAAACTGTGGGCAATAACTCATGAAAATGACCATAAAACACGAAAACGACGAGTTTTTAGGCATAACTCTCAAACATGTACCGGGTCTTAAGGTTGCTTTAAATAGCCCTAGAACCATAAAACTGTGGGCAATAGCTCATGAAAACGGCCATAAAAGCATAAAAGCAGCGAGTTTCTGGTCATATCTTTCCAACATGTATCAGGTCGGAAGGTCATTGTAAATCGCCCTGAACCCCTAAACTGTGGGCAGTAGCTCATGAAAATGGCCATAAAACACGACAACTACGAGTTTTTAGTCATATATCTCAAAAATATAACGGCTCTTACATGCCTTGCAAATCCAATTGGAACCAAAAACCGTGGGCAATAACTCATAAAAATGGCCATAAACACGAAAAAGACGAGTTTTTAGGCATAACTCTCAAACATGTATCGGGTCTTAAAGTCGTTGTAAATCGCCCTAGAACCCCTAAACTGTGGGCAATAGCTCATGAAATAGGCCATAAAACGCGAGCAGCGAGTTCTGGTCATAACTCTCAAACATGTCGGGGTTCTTCGAGACATGCAAATCCGGCTAAAACCAAAAGCGTGGGCAATAACTCATCAAAATGACCATAAAACATGAAAACAACGAGTTTTAAGGCATAACTCTCAAACATGTATCGGGTCTTAAGGTTTCTTTAAATAGCCCTAGAACCATAAAACTGTGGGCAATAGCTCATGAAAACGGCCATAAAACGCGAAACGACGAGTTTCTGGTCATCTTTTTCCAACATGTATCAGGTCGGAACGTCACTGTAAATCGCCCTAGAACCCCTAAACAGTGGGCAATAGCTCATGAAAATGGCCATAAAACACGAAAACTACGAGTTTTTAGTCATATATCTCAAAAATGTAACGGGTCTTATAGGCCTTGCAAATCCAATTGGAACCAAAAACTGTGGGCAATAACTCATAAAAACGTCCATAAACACGAAAAAGACGAGTTTTTAGGCATAACTCTTAAACATGTATCGGGTCTTAAAGTCGTTGTAAATCGCCCTAGAACCCCAAAACTGTGGGCAACAGCTCATGAAAACGGCCATAAAACGCGAGAACAGCGAGTTTCTGGTCATAACTCTCAAACATGTCAGGGTTCTTTCGAGACATGCAAATCCGGCTAAAACCCAAAAACTGTGGGCAATAACTCATGAAAATGACCATAAAACACGAAAACGACGAGTTTTTAGGCATAACTCTCAAACATGTACCGGGTCTTAAGGTTGCTTTAAATAGCCCTAGAACCATAAAACTGTGGGCAATAGCTCATGAAAAGCAGCCTAAAAGCATAAAAGCAGCGAGTTTCTGGTCATATCTTTCCAACATGTATCAGGTCGGAAGGTCATTGTAAATCGCCCTAGAACCCCTAAACAGTGGGCAGTAGCTCATGAAAATGGCCATAAAACACGACAACTACGAGTTTTTAGTCATATATCTCAAAAATATAACGGCTCTTACATGCCTTGCAAATCCAATTGGAACCAAAAACCGTGGGCAATAACTCATAAAAATGGCCATAAACACGAAAAAGACGAGTTTTTAGGCATAACTCTCAAACATGTATCGGGTCTTAAAGTCGTTGTAAATCGCCCTAGAACCCCTAAACTGTGGGCAATAGCTCATGAAAATGGCCATAAAAGCAGCGAGAGTTTTAGTCATAACTCTCAAACATGTCGGGGTTCTTCGAGACATGCAAATCCAATTGGAACCAAAAACCGTGGGCAATAACTCATAAAAATGGCCATAAACACGAAAAAGACGAGTTTTTAGGCATAACTCTCAAACATGTATCGGGTCTTAAGGTTGCTTTAAGTAGCCCTAGAACCATAAAACTGTGGGCAATAGCTCATGAAAACGGCCATAAAACGCAGCGAGCAGCGAGTTTACGGTCATATCTCTCAAACATGTCGAGGTTCTTTGAGACATACAAATCCTAGAACCTAAAAGCGTGGGCAATAACTCATGAAAATGACCATAAAACCACAGCAGCGAGTTTTTAGGCATAACTCTCAAACATGTAGCGGGTCTTAAGGTTGCTTTAAATAGCCTAGAACCATAAAAGCGTGGGCAATAACTCATGAAAATGACCATAAAACCCGAAAAAGACGTGTTTTTTGTCATATCTTTCCAACATGTATCGGGTCTTAAGGTCACTGCAAATCGCCCTGGAACCCCCAAAACGTGGGCAATAGCTCATGAAAACGGCCATAAAACGCGAGAACGGCGAGTTTCCGGTCATATCTCTCAATCATGTCAGGGTTCTTTCGAGACATGCAAATCTGGCTGAAACCCAAAAACTGTGGGCAATAACTCATGAAAATGACCATAAAACATGAAAACGACGAGTTTTTAGGCATAACTCTCAAACATGTATCGGGTCTTAAGGTTGCTTTAAATAGCCCTATAACCATAAAACTGTGGGCAATAGCTCATGAAAAGCCATAAAAGCAGCAAAAGCGAGTTTCTGGTCATATCTTTCCAACATGTATCATCTCGGAAGGTCATTGTAAATCGCCCTGGAACCCCTAAACAGTGGGCAGTAGCTCATGAAAATGGCCATAAAACACGGCAACTACGAGTTTTTAGTGATATATCTCAAAAATATAATTGCTCTTACATGCCTTGCAAATCCAATTGGAACCAAAAACCGTGGGCAATAACTCATAAAAATGGCCATAAACACGAAAAAGACGAGTTTTTAGGCATAACTCTCAAACATGTATCGGGTCTTAAAGTCGTTGTAAATCGCCCTAGAACCCCAAAACTGTGGGCAATAGCTCATGAAAACGGCCATAAAACGCGAGAACGGCGAGTTTCTGGTCATAACTCTCAAACATGACAGGGTTCTTTCGAGACAGCAAATCCGGATGAACCCAAAAACTGTGGGCAATAACGCATGAAAATGACCATAAAACACGAAAACGGCGAGTTTTTAGGCATAAATCTCAAACATGTATCGGGTCTTAAGGTTGCTTTAAATAGCCCTAGAACCATAAAACTGTGGGCAATAGCTCATGAAAACGGCCATAAAAGCATAAAAGCAGCGAGTTTCTGGTCATATCTTTCCAACATGTATCAGGTCGGAAGGTCAGTGTAAATCGCCCTAGAACCCCTAAACAGTGGGCAGTAGCTCATGAAAATGGCCATAAAACCCGACAACTACGAGTTTTAGTTGATATATCTCAAACATATAACGGCTCTTACATGCCTTGCAAATCCAATTGGAACCAAAAACCGTGGGCAATAACTCATAAAAATGGCCATAAACACGAAAAAGACGAGTTTTTAGGCATAACTCTCAAACATGTATCGGGTCTTAAAGTCATTGTAAATCGCCCTAGAACCCCAAAACTGTGGGCAATAGCTCATGAAAACGGCCATAAAAGCGAGAAGCGGCGAGTTTCCGGTCATATCTCTCAAACATGTCAGGTTTCTTTCGAGACATGCAAATCTGGCTGAAACCCAAAAGCGTGGGCAATAACTCATGAAAATGACCATAAAACACGAAAGCAGCGAGTTTTAGGCATAACTCTCAAACATGTATCGGGTCTTAAGGTAGTTTTAAATAGCCCTAGAACCATAAAAGCGTGGGCAATAGCTCATGAAAGCGGCCATAAAAGCAGCAAAAGCGAGTTTCTGGTCATATCTTTCCAACATGTATCAGGTCGGAAGGTCACTGTAAATCGCCCTAGAACCCCTAAACAGTGGGCAGTAGCTCATGAAAATGGCCATAAAACACGAAAACTACGAGTTTTTAGTCATATATCTCAAAAATGTAACGGGTCTTACATGCCTTGCAAATCCATTGGAAACAAAAACCGTGGGTAATAACTCATAAAAATGGCCATAAACACGAAAAACACGAGTTTTTAGGCATAACTCTCAAACATGTATCGGGTCTTAAAGTCATTGTAAATCGCCCTAGAACCCCAAAACTGTGGGCAATAGCTCATGAAAACGGCCATAAAACGCGAGAACGGCGAGTTTCTGGTCATAACTCTCAAACATGTCAGGGTTCTTTCTAGACATGCAAATCCGGCTAAAACCCAAAAACTGTGGGCAATAACTCATGAAAATGACCATAAAACACGAAAACGACGAGTTTTTAGGCATAACTCTCAAACATGTACCGGGTCTTAAGGTTGCTTTAAATAGCCCTAGAACCATAAAACTGTGGGCAATAGCTCATGAAAACGGCCCTAAAACGCATAAAAAGCAGCGAGTATATGGTCATATCTTTCCAACATGTATCAGGTCGGAAGGTCATTGTAAATCGCCCTAGAACACCTAAACATTGGGCAGTAGCTCATGAAAATGGCCATAAAACACGACAACTACGAGTTTTTAGTGATATATCTCAAAAATGTAACGGCTCTTACATGCGTTGCAAATCCAATTGGAACCAAAAACCGTGGGCAATAACTCACAAAAATGGCCATAAACACGAAAAAGACGAGTTTTTAGCCATAACTCTCAAACATGTATCGGGTCTTAAGGTCATTGTAAATCGCCCTAGAACCCCTAAAATGTGGGCAATAGCTCATGAAAAGCGGCCATAAAAGCGAAAAGCGAGTTTACGGTCATAACTCTCAAACATGTCGGGGTTCTTCGAGACATGCAAATCCGGCTAAAACCCAAAAGCGTGGGCAATAACTCATGAAAATGACCATAAAACACGAAAGCAGCGAGTTTTAGGCATAACTCTCAAACATGTATCGGGTCTTAAGGTTGCTTTAAATAGCCCTAGAACCATAAAAGCGTGGGCAATAGCTCATGAAAAGCGGCCATAAAAGCAGCAGCGAGTTTCTGGTCATATCTTTCCAACATGTATCAGGTCGGAAGGTCATTGTAAATCGCCCTAGAACCCCTAAACAGTGGGCAGTAGCTCATGAAAATGGCCATAAAACACGAAAACTACGAGTTTTTAGTCATATATCTCAAAAATATAACGGCTCTTACATGCCTTGCAAATCCAATTGGAACCAAAAACCGTGGGCAATAACTCATAAAAATGGCCATAAACACGAAAAGACGAGTTTTAGGCATAACTCTCAAACATGTATCGGGTCTTAAAGTCATTGTAAATCGCCCTAGAACCCCAAAAGCGTGGGCAATAGCTCATGAAAAGCAGCCATAAAAAGCGAGCAGCGGCGAGTTTACGGTCATAACTCTCAAACATGTCGGGGTTCTTTCGAGACATGCAAATCGGCTAAAACCAAAAGCGTAGGCAATAACTCATGAAAATGACCATAAAACACGAAAAGCAGCGAGTTTTAGGCATAACTCTCAAACATGTACCGGGTCTTAAGGTTGCTTTAAATAGCCCTAGAACCATAAAGCGTGGGCAATAGCTCATGAAAAGCGACCATAAAGCAGCAAAAAGCGAGTTTCTGGTCATATCTTTCCAACATGTATCAGGTCGGAAGGTCATTGTAAATCGCCTTAGAACCCCTAAACAGTGAGTAGTAGCTCATGAAAATGGCCATAAAACACGAAAACTACGAGTTTTTAGTCATATATCTAAAAAATATAACGGCTCTTACATTGCTTGAAATTGCAATTGTAACAAAAAACCGTGGGCAATAACTCATAAAAATGGCCATAAACACGAAAAAAGCGAGTTTTAGGCATAACTCTCAAACATGTATCGGGTCTTAAAGTCATTGTAAATCGCCCTAGAACCCCTAAAGCGTGGGCAATAGCTCATGAAAAGCGGCCATAAAAGCGAGCAGCGAGTTTACGGTCATAACTCTCAAACATGTCGGGGTTCTTTCGAGACATGCAAATCGGCTAAAACCCAAAAGCGTGGGCAATAACTCATGAAAATGACCATAAAACACGAAAGCGAGTTTTAGGCATAACTCTCAAACATGTATCGGGTCTTAAGGTTGCTTTAAATAGCCCTAGAACCATAAAAGCGTGGGCAATAGCTCATGAAAAGCGGCCATAAAAGCATAAAAGCAGCGAGTTTACGGTCATATCTTTCCAACATGTATGTCGGTCGGAAGGTCATTGTAAATCGCCCTAGAACCCTAAAGCAGTGGGCGATAGCTCATGAAAATGGCCATAAAACACGACAACTCTGAGTTTTAGTCATATATCTCAAAAATATAACGGCTCTTACATGCCTTGCAAATCAATTGGAACCAAAAACCGTGGGCAATAACTCATAAAAATGGCCATAAACACGAAAAAAGCGAGTTTTAGGCATAACTCTCAAACATGTATCGGGTTTTAAAGTCTTTGTAAATCGCCCTAGAACCCCAAAGCGTGGGCAATAGCTCATGAAAGCAGCCATAAAACGCGAGAACGGCGAGTTTTTTGTTATAACTCTAAAACATGTATGGGTTCTTTCGTGACATGAAAATCCGGCTAAAACCAAAAAAGTGTGGGCAATAACTCTTTAAATTGACAATAAAACACGAAAGCAGCGAGTTTTTAGGCATAACTCTCATACATGTATCGGGTCTTAAGGTTGCTTTAAATAGCCCTAGAACCATAAAGCGTGGGCAATAGCTCATGAAAGCGGCCATAAAAGCATAAAAGCAGCGAGTTTCTGGTCATATCTTTCCAACATGTATCAGGTCGGAAGGTCATTGTAAATCGCCCTGAACCCCAAAACAGTGGGCAGTAGCTCATGAAAATGGCCATAAAACACGACAACTACGAGTTTTTAGTCATATATCTCAAAAATATAACAGCTCTTACATGCCTTGCAAATCCAATTGGAACCAAAAACCGTGGGCAATAACTCATAAAAATGGCCATAAACACGAAAAAGACGAGTTTTTAGGCATAACTCTCAAACATGTATCGGGTCTTAAAGTCGTTGTAAATCGCCCTAGAACCCCAAAGCGTGGGCAATAGCTCATGAAAAGCGGCCATAAAAGCAGCGAAACGGCGAGTTTACGGTCATAACTCTCAAACATGTCGGGGTTCTTTCGAGACATGCAAATCCGGCTAAAACCCAAAAAGCGTGGGCAATAACTCATGAAAATGACCATAAAACACGAAAGCGAGTTTTAGGCATAACTCTCAAACATGTATCGGGTCTTAAGGTTGCTTTAAATAGCCCTAGAACCATAAAGCGTAGGCAATAGCTCATGAAAAGCGGCCATAAAAGCGAAAGCAGCGAGTTTCTGGTCATATCTTTCCAACATGTATCAGGTCGGAACGTCACTGTAAATCGCCCTAGAACCCCTAAACAGTGGGCAATAGCTCTTGAAAATGGCCATAAAACACGAAAACTACGAGTTTTTAGTCATATATCTCAAAAATGTAACGGGTCTTATAGACCTTGCAAATCCAATTGGAACCAAAAACTGTGGGCAATAACTCATAAAAACGTCCATAAGCACGAAAAAGACGAGTTTTTAGGCATAACTCTCAAACATGTATCGGGTCTTAAAGTCATTGTAAATCGCCCTAGAACCCCAAAACTGTGGGCAATAGCTCATGAAAACGGCCATAAAACGCGAGAACGGCGAGTTTCTGGTCATAACTCTCAAACATGTCAGGGTTCTTTCGAGACATGCAAATCAGGCTAAAACCAAAAAATGTTGGCAATAACTCATTAAAATGACCATAAAACACGAAAGCAGCGAGTTTTAGGCATAACTCTCATACATTTACCGGGTCTTAAGGTTGCTTTAAATAGACCTAGAACCATTATTGTGTGGGAAATAGCTCATGAAAAGCGACCATAAAAGCATGAAAGCAGCGAGTTTATGGTCATATCTTTCCAACATGTATCAGGTCGGAAGGTCACTGTAAATCGCCCTGGAACCCCCAAACCGTGGGCAATAGCTCATGAAAATGGCCATAAAACACGACAACTACGAGTTTTTAGTGATATATCTCAAAAATATAACGGCTCTTACATGCCTTGCAAATCCAATTGGAACCAAAAACCGTGGGCAATAACTCATAAAAATGGCCATAAACACGAAAAAGACGAGTTTTTAGGCATAACTCTCAAACATGTATCGGGTCTTAAAGTCATTGTAAATCGCCCTAGAACCCCTAAACTGTGGGCAATAGCTCATGAAATAGGCCATAAAACGCGAGAACGGCGAGTTTCTGGTCATAACTCTCAAACATGTCAGGGTTCTTTCGAGACATGCAAATCCGGCTAAAACCAAAAAACTGTGGGCAATAACTCATGAAAATGACCATAAAACACGAAAACGACGAGTTTTTAGGCATAACTCTCAAACATGTATCGGGTCTTAAGGTTGCTTTAAATAGCCCTAGAACCATAAAGCGTGGGCAATAGCTCATGAAAGCGGCCATAAAAGCAGCAAAAGCAGCGAGTTTACGGTCATATCTTTCCAACATGTATCCTCTCGGAAGGTCATTGTAAATCGCCCTGGAACCCCTAAGCGAGGCAATAGCTCATGAAAATGGCCATAAAACACGACAACTATGAGTTTTTAGTCATATATCTCAAAAATATAACGGCTCTTACATGCCTTGCAAATCCAATTGGAACCAAAAACCGTGGGCAATAACTCATAAAAATGGCCATAAACACGAAAAAAGCGAGTTTTAGGCATATCTCTCAAACATGTATCTTGTCTTAAAGTCATTGTAAATCGCCCTAGAACCCCTAAAGCGTGGGCAATAGCTCATGAAATAGGCCATAAAAGCGAGCAGCGAGTTTACGGTCATAACTCTCAAACATGTCGGGGTTCTTCGAGACATGCAAATCCGGCTAAAACCAAAAAGCGTGGGCAATAACTCATGAAAATGACCATAAAACACGAAAAGCGAGTTTTAGGCATAACTCTCAAACATGTACCGGGTCTTAAGGTTGCTTTAAATAGCCCTAGAAACATAAAAGCGTGGGCAATAGCTCATGAAAAGCGGCCATAAAAAGCAGCGAGTTTACGGTCATATCTTTCCAACATGTATCGGTCGGAAGGTCATTGTAAATCGCCTAGAACCCCTAAGCGTGGGCAATAGCTCATGAAAATGGCCATAAAACACGAGAACGGCGTTTTAGTCATATCTCTCAAATATGTCGGGGTTCTTCGAGACATGCAAATCAATTGAAACCAAAAAGCGTGGGCAATAACTCATGAAAATGACCATAAAACACGAAAAGCGACGAGTTTTAGGCATAACTCTCAAACATGTATCGGGTCTTAAGGTTGCTTTAAGTAGACCTAGAACCATAAAGCGTGGGCAATAGCTCATGAAAGCGGCCATAAAAGCAGCGAAAGCAGCGAGTTTACGGTCATCTTTTTCAACATGTATCAGGTCGGAAGGTCACTGTAAATCGCCCTAGAAACCCTAAACAGTGGGAAATAGCTCATGAAAATGGCCATAAAACACGAAAACTACGAGTTTTAGTCATATATCTCAAAAATGTAACGGGTCTTATAGACCTTGCAAATCCAATTGGAACCAAAAACCGTGGGCAATAACACATAAAAATGGCCATAAACACGAAAAAGACGAGTTTTTAGGCATAACTCTCAAACATGTATCGGGTCTTAAAGTCGTTGTAAATCGCCCTAGAACCCCTAAACTGTGGGCAAGCTCATGAAATAGCCATAAAAGCGAAAGCAGCGAGTTTACGGTCATAACTCTCAAACATGTCGGGGTTCTTTCGAGACATGCAAATCCGGCTAAAACCAAAAAGCGTGGGCAATAACTCATGAAAATGACCATAAAACACGAAAGCGAGTTTTTAGGCATAACTCTCAAACATGTATCGGGTCTTAAGGTTGCTTTAAATAGCCCTAGAACCATAAAAGCGTGGGCAATAGCTCATGAAAAGCGGCCATAAAAGCATAAAAGCAGCGAGTTTACGGTCATATCTTTCCAACATGTATCGGTCGGAAGGTCATTGTAAATCGCCTAGAACCCCTAAGCGATGGGGCAATAGCTCATGAAAATGGCCATAAAACACGAAAACTACGAGTTTTTAGTCATATATCTCAAAAATATGGCTCTTACATGCCTTGCAAATCAATTGGAACCAAAAACCGTGGGCAATAACTCATAAAAATGGCCATAAACACGAAAAAAAGCGAGTTTTAGGCATAACTCTCAAACATGTATCGGGTCTTAAAGTCATTGTAAATCGCCCTAGAACCCCAAAACTGTGGGCAATAGCTCATGAAAACGGCCATAAAACGCGAGAACGGCGAGTTTCTGGTCATAACTCTCAAACATGTCAGGGTTCTTTCGAGACATGCAAATCCGGCTGAAAACCAAAAACTGTGGGCAATAACTCATGAAAATGACCATAAAACACGAAGCGAGTTTTAGGCATAACTCTCAAACATGTACCGGGTCTTAAGGTTGCTTTAAATAGCCCTAGAACCATAAAAGCGTGGGCAATAGCTCATGAAAAGCGGCCATAAAAGCATAGCGAGTTTCTGGTCATATCTTTCCAACATGTATCAGGTCGGAAGGTCACTGTAAATCGCCCTGGAACCCCTAAACTATGGGCAATAGCTCATGAAAACGGCCATAAAACACGACAACTACGAGTTTTTAGTCATATATCTCAAAAATATAACGGCTCTTACATGCCTTGCAAATCCAATTGGAACCAAAAATCGTGGGCAATAACTCATAAAAATGGCCATAAACACGAAAATACGAGTTTTTAGGCATAACTCTCAAACATGTATTGGGTCTTAAAGTCGTTGTAAATCGCCCTAGAACCCCAAAGCGTGGGCAATAGCTCATGAAAAGCAGCCATAAAAGCGAGCAGCGAGTTTACGGTCATAACTCTCAAACATGTCGGGGTTCTTCGAGACATGCAAATCGGCTAAAACCAAAAGCGTGGGCAATAACTCATGAAAATGACCATAAAACACGAAAGCAGCGAGTTTTAGGCATAACTCTCAAACATGTATCGGGTCTTAAGGTTGCTTTAAATAGCCCTAGAACCATAAAAGCGTGGGCAATAGCTCATGAAAAGCGGCCATAAAAGCGAAAGCAGCGAGTTTACGGTCATATCTTTCCAACATGTATACGGTCGGAAGGTCACTGTAAATCGCCCTTGAACCCCTAAACAGTGGGCAGTAGCTCATGAAAATGGCCATAAAACTCGAGAACTATGAGTTTTAGTCATATATCTCAAAAAATATGAGGTCTTACATGCCTTGCAAATCAATTGGAACCAAAAACCGTGGGCAATAACTCATAAAATGGCCATAAACACGAAAAAAGCGAGTTTTAGGCATAACTCTCAAACATGTATCGGGTCTTAAATTCATTGTAAATCGCCCTAGAACCCCAAAAGCGTGGGCAATAGCTCATGAAAAGCGGCCATAAAAGCGAGCGGCGAGTTTACGGTCATAACTCTCAAACATGTCGGGGTTCTTTCGAGACATGCAAATCCGGCTAAAACCAAAAGCGTGGGCAATAACTCATGAAAATGACCATAAAACACGAAAGCAGCGAGTTTTAGGCATAACTCTCAAACATGTATCGGGTCTTAAGGTTGCTTTAAATAGCCCTAGAACCATAAAGCGTGGGCAATAGCTCATGAAAGCGGCCATAAAAGCATAAAAGCAGCGAGTTTACGGTCATATCTTTCCAACATGTATCGGTCGGAAGGTCATTGTAAATAAATCGCCTAGAACCCCTAAGCAGTGGGCGATAGCTCATGAAAATGGCCATAAAACACGACAACTACGAGTTTTTAGTCATATATCTCAAAAATATAACGGCTCTTACATGCCTTGCAAATCCAATTGGAACCATAAACCATGGGCAATAACTCATAAAAATGGCCATAAACACGAAAAAGACGAGTTTTTAGCCATAACTCTCAAACATGTATCGGGTCTTAAGGTCATTGTAAATCGCCCTAGAACCCCTAAACTGTGGGCAATAGCTCATGAAATAGGCCATAAAACGCGAGAACGGCGAGTTTATGGTCATAACTCTCAAACATGTCAGGGTTCTTTTGAGACATGCAAATCCGGCTAAAACCCAAAAACTGTGGGCAATAACTCATGAAAATGACCATAAAACACGAAAAACAACGAGTTTTTAGGCATAACTCTCAAACATGTACCGGGTCTTAAGGTTGCTTTAAATAGCCCTAGAACCATAAAACTGTGGGCAATAGCTCATGAAAACGGCCCTAAAACGCAAAAAGGACGAGTTTCTGGTCATATCTTTCCAACATGTATCAGGTCGGAAGGTCATTGTAAATCGCCCTAGAACCCCTAAACAGTGGGCAGTAGCTCATGAAAATGGCCATAAAACACGACAACTACGAGTTTTTAGTCATATATCTCAAAAATATAACGGCTCTTACATGCCTTGCAAATCCAATTGGAACCAAAAACCGTGGGCAATAACTCATAAAAATGGCCATAAACACGAAAAAGACGAGTTTTTAGGCATAACTCTCAAACATGTATCGGGTCTTAAAGTCGTTGTAAATCGCCCTAGAACACCAAAACCGTGGGCAATAGCTCATGAAAACGGCCATAAAACGCGAGAACGGCGAGTTTCTGGTCATAACTCTCAAACATGTCAGGGTTCTTTCGAGACATGCAAATCCATTGAAACCAAAAAGCGTAGGCAATAACTCATGAAAATGACCATAAAACACGAAAGCAGCGAGTTTTAGGCATAACTCTCAAACATGTACCGGGTCTTAAGGTTGCTTTAAATAGCCCTAGAACCATAAAACTGTGGGCAATAGCTCATGAAAAGCGGCCATAAAAGCATAAAAGCAGCGAGTTTACGGTCATATCTTTCCAACATGTATCGGTCGGAAGGTCATTGTAAATCGCCCTAGAACCCCTAAGCGATGGGCGATAGCTCATGAAAATGGCCATAAAACACGACAACTACGAGTTTTTAGTCATATATCTCAAAAATATACTTGGCTCTTACATGCCTTGCAAATCCAATTGGAACCAAAAACCGTGGGCAATAACTCATACAAATGGCCATAAACACGAAAAAGACGAGTTTTTAGCCATAACTCTCAAACATGTATCGGGTCTTAAGGTCATTGTAAATCGCCCTAGAACCCCTAAAATGTGGGCAATAGCTCATGAAATAGGACATAAAACGCGAGAACGGCGAGTTTATGGTCATAACTCTCAAACATGTCAGTGTTCTTTCGAGACATGCAAATCCGGCTAAAACCCAAAAACTGTGGGCAATAACTCATGAAAATGACCATAAAACACGAAAACGACGAGTTTTAGGCATAACTCTCAAACATGTATCGGGTCTTAAGGTTGCTTTAAATAGCCCTAGAACCATAAAGCGTGGGCAATAGCTCATGAAAGCGGCCATAAAAGCAGCAAAGCAGCGAGTTTACGGTCATATCTTTCCAACATGTATCAGGTCGGAAGGTCTTTGTAAATCGCCCTAGAAACCCTAAACAGTGGGAAATAGCTCATGAAAATGGCCATAAAACACGAGAACTTTGAGTTTTTAGTCATATATCTCAAAAATATGGCTCTTACATGCCTTGCAAATCCCATTGGAACCAAAAACCGTGGGCAATAACTCATAAAAATGGCCATAAACACGAAAAAGACGAGTTTTTAGGCATAACTCTTAAACATGTATTGGGTCTTAAAGTCGTTGTAAATCGCCCTAGAACCCCAAAACTGTGGGCAACAGCTCATGAAAACGGCCATAAAACGCGAGAACAGCGAGTTTCTGGTCATAACTCTCAAACATGTCAGGGTTCTTTCGAGACATGCAAATCCGACTAAAACCAAAAACTGTGGGCAATAACTCATGAAAATGACCATAAAACACAGCGAGTTTTAGGCATAACTCTCAAACATGTACGGGTCTTAAGGTTGCTTTAAATAGCCCTAGAACCATAAAAGCGTGGGCAATAGCTCATGAAAGCGGCCATAAAGCATAAAAGCAGCGAGTTTACGGTCATATCTTTCCAACATGTATCGGTCGGAAGGTCATTGTAAATCGCCTAGAACCCCTAAGCGAGTGGGCGATAGCTCATGAAAATGGCCATAAAACACGACAACTATGAGTTTTTAGTCATATATCTCAAAAATATAATGGCTCTTACATGCCTTGCAAATCCAATTGGAACCAAAAAACCGTGGGCAATAACTCATAAAAATGGCCATAAACACGAAAAAGACGAGTTTTTAGGCATAACTCTCAAACATGTATCGGGTCTTAAGGTCACTGCAAATCGCCCTGGAACCCCCAAAACGTGGGCAATAGCTCATGAAAACGGCCTTAAAAGCAGCGAGCAGCGAGTTTACGGTCATAACTCTCAAACATGTCGGGGTTCTTCGAGACATGCAAATCCGGCTAAAACCAAAAAGCGTAGGCAATAACTCATGAAAATGACCATAAAACACGAAAGCAGCGAGTTTTAGGCATAACTCTCAAACATGTATCGGGTCTTAAGGTTGCTTTAAATAGCCCTAGAACCATAAAAGCGTGGGCAATAGCTCATGAAAAGCGACCATAAAGCAGCGAAAGCAGCGAGTTTACGGTCATATCTTTCCAACATGTATCAGGTCGGAAGGTCATTGTAAATCGCCCTAGAACCCCTAAGCGATGGGCGATAGCTCATGAAAATGGCCATAAAACACGACAACTACGAGTTTTAGTCATATATCTCAAAATATGGCTCTTACATGCCTTGCAAATCAATTGGAACCAAAAACCGTGGGCAATAACTCATAAAAATGGCCATAAACACGAAAAAGGCGAGTTTTAGGCATAACTCTCAAACATGTATCGGGTCTTAAAGTCATTGTAAATCGCCTAGAACCCCAAAAGCGTGGGCAATAGCTCATGAAAGCAGCCATAAAAGCGAGCAGCGAGTTTACGGTCATAACTCTCAAACATGTCGGGGTTCTTCGAGACATGCAAATCCGGCTAAAACCAAAAGCGTGGGCAATAACTCATGAAAATGACCATAAAACACGAAAGCGAGTTTTAGGCATAACTCTCAAACATGTACCGGGTCTTAAGGTTGCTTTAAATAGCCCTAGAACCATAAAGCTGTGGGCAATAGCTCATGAAAAGCGGCCATAAAAGCATAAAAGCAGCGAGTTTACGGTCATATCTTTCCAACATGTATCGGGTCTTAAGGTCATTGTAAATCGCCCTGGAACCCCCAAACCGTGGGCAATAGCTCATGAAAATGGCCATAAAACACGACAACTATGAGTTTTTAGTCATATATCTCAAAAATATAACGGCTCTTACATGCCTTGCAAATCCAATTGGAACCAAAAACCGTGGGCAATAACTCATAAAAATGGCCATAAACACGAAAAAAGGCGAGTTTTAGGCATAACTCTCAAACATGTATCGGGTCTTAAAGTCATTGTAAATCGCCCTAGAACCCCAAAAGCGTGGGCAATAGCTCATGAAAAGCGGCCATAAAAGCAGCGAGCAGCGAGTTTACGGTCATAACTCTCAAACATGTCGGGGTTCTTTCGAGACATGCAAATCCGGCTAAACCCAAAAGCGTGGGAGGATAACTCATGAAAATGACCATAAAACACGAAAGCAGCGAGTTTTAGGCATAACTCTCAAACATGTATCGGGTCTTAAGGTTGCTTTAAATAGCCCTAGAACCATAAAACTGTGGGCAATAGCTCATGAAAAGCGGCCATAAAAGCATAAGCAGCGAGTTTACGGTCATATCTTTCCAACATGTATCAGGTCGGAAGGTCATTGTAAATCGCCCTAGAACCCCTAAAGCGATGGGCGATAACTCATGAAAATGGCCATAAAACACGACAACTATGAGTTTTTAGTCATATATCTCAAAAATATAACGGCTCTTACATGCCTTGCAAATCCAATTGGAACCAAAAACCGTGGGCAATAACTCATAAAAATGGCCATAAACACGAAAAAGACGAGTTTTTAGGCATAACTCTCAAACATGTATCGGGTCTTAAAGTCGTTGTAAATCGCCCTAGAACCCCAAAACAGTGGGCAATAGCTCATGAAAAAGGCCATAAAACACGACAACTACGAGTTTATGGTCATATATCTCAAAAATATAACGGATCTTACATGACATGCAAATCCGGCTAAAACCAAAAACGGTGGGCAATAACTCATGAAAATGACCATAAAACACGAAAACGACGAGTTTTTGGGCATAACTATAATACATGTAACGGGTCTTAAGGGTGGTTTAAATAGCCAAAGAACCATAAAAATGTGGGCAATAGCTCATGAAAAGCGGCCATAAAGCAGCGAAACGACGAGTTTCTGGTCATATCTTTCCAACATGTATCAGGTCGGAAGGTCATTGTAAATCGCCCTAGAACCCCTAAACAGTGGGCAGTAGCTCATGAAAATGGCCATAAAACACGACAACTACGAGTTTTTAGTCATATATCTCAAAAATATAACGGCTCTTACATGCCTTGCAAATCCAATTGGAACCAAAAACCGTGGGCAATAACTCATAAAAATGGCCATAAACACGAAAAAGACGAGTTTTTAGGCATAACTCTCAAACATGTATCGGGTATTAAAGTCGTTGTAAATCGCCCTAGAACCCCAAAACTGTGGGCAATAGCTCATGAAATAGGCCATAAAACGCGAGAACGGCGAGTTTCTGGTCATAACTCTCAAACATGTCAGGGTTCTTTCGAGACATGCAAATCCGGCTGAAACCCAAAAACTGTGGGCAATAACTCATGAAAATGACCATAAAACACGAAAACGACGAGTTTTTAGGCATAACTCTCAAACATGTACGTGTTCTTAAGGTTGCTTTAAATAGCCCTAGAACCATAAAGCGTGGCAATAGCTCATGAAAAGCGGCCATAAAACGCGAAAACGACGTGTTTATGGTCATATCTTTCCAACATGTATCAGGTCGGAAGGTCACTGTAAATCGCCCTGGAACCCCCAAACCGTGGGCAATAGCTCATGAAAATGGCCATAAAACGCGAGAACGGCGAGTTTCTGGTCATATCTCTCAAATATGTCAGGGTTCTTTCGAGACATGCAAATCCATTGAAACCAAAAGCGTGGGCAATAACTCATGAAAATGACCATAAAACATGAAAGCAGCGAGTTTTAGGCATAACTCTCAAACATGTATCGGGTCTTAAGGTTGCTTTAAGTAGCCCTAGAACCATAAAAGCGTGGGCAATAGCTCATGAAAAGCGGCCATAAAAGCAGAAAGCAGCGAGTTTCTGGTCATCTTTTTCAACATGTATCAGGTCGGAACGTCACTGTAAATCGCCCTAGAAACCCTAAACAGTGGGAAATAGCTCATGAAAATGGCCATAAAACACGAAAACTACGAGTTTTTAGTCATATATCTCAAAAATGTAACGGGTCTTATAGACCTTGCAAATCCAATTGGAACCAAAAACTGTGGGCAATAACTCATAAAAACGTCCATAAGCACGAAAAAAGGCGAGTTTTAGGCATAACTCTCAAACATGTATCGGGTCTTAAAGTCATTGTAAATCGCCCTAGAACCCCAAAAAATGTGGGCAATAACTCATGAAAGTGACAATAAAACAAAAGCGAGTTTTAGGCATAACTCTCAAACATGTACGGGTCTTAAGGTTGCTTTAAATAGCCTAGAACCATAAAAGCGTGGGCAATAGCTCATAAAGCATAAAAGCGAGTTTACGGTCATATCTTTCAAACATGTATCTGGTCTTAAGGTCACTGTAAATCGCCCTTGAACCCCCAAACCGTGGGCAATAGCTCATGAAAATGGCCATAAAACACGACAACTACGAGTTTTTAGTGATATATCTCAAAAATTTAATGGGTCTTACATGCCTTGCAAATCCAATTGGAACCAAAAACCGTGGGCAATAACTCATAAAAATGGCCATAAACACGAAAAATAAGAGTTTTTAGGCATAACTCTCAAACATGTATCGGGTCGGAAGGTCACTGTAAATCGCCCTGGAACCCCTAAACTGTGGGCAATAGCTCATGAAAACGGCCATAAAAGCGCGAGCAGCGAGTTTAGTCATAACTCTCAAACATGTCGGGGTTCTTTCGAGACATGCAAATCCAATGAAACCAAAAAGCGTGGGCAATAACTCATGAAAATGACCATAAACACGAAAAAGCGAGTTTTAGGCATAACTCTCAAACATGTATCGGGTCTTAAGGTTGCTTTAAATAGCCCTAGAACCATAAAAAAGCGTGGGCAATAACTCATGAAAATTACCATAAAACTCGACAACGTCGAGTTTTTAGGCATAACTCTCAAACATGTACCGGGTCTTAAGGTTGCTTTAAATAGCCCTAGAACCATAAAACTGTGGGCAATAGCTCATGAAAATGGCCATAAAACACGAAAACTACGAGTTTTTAGTCATATATCTCAAAAATGTAACGGGTCTTACATGCCTTGCAAATCCAATTGGAACCAAAAACCGTGGGCAATAACTCATAAAAATGGCCATAAACACGAAAAAGAAGAGTTTTTAGGCATAACTCTCAAACATGTATCGGGTATTAAAGTCATTGTAAATCGCCCTAGAACCCCAAAACTGTGGGCAATAGCTCATGAAATAGGCCATAAAAGCAGCGAAAGCGAGTTTCTGGTCATAACTCTCAAACATGTCGGGGTTCTTTCGAGACATGCAAATCAGCTAAAACCAAAAGCGTAGGCAATAACTCATGAAAATGACCATAAAACACGAAAGCAGCGAGTTTTAGGCATAACTCTCAAACATGTATCGGGTCTTAAGGTTGCTTTAAATAGCCCTAGAACCATAAAAGCGTGGGCAATAGCTCATGAAAGCGGCCATAAAAGCAGCGAAAAGCAGCGAGTTTACGGTCATATCTTTCCAACATGTATCGGTCGGAAGGTCATTGTAAATCGCCTAGAACCCCTAAAGCGTGGGCGATAGCTCATGAAAATGGCCATAAAACCACGACAACTACGAGTTTTAGTCATATATCTCAAAATATAGGCTCTTACATGCCTTGCAAATCAATTGGAACCAAAAACCGTGGGCAATAACTCATAAAAATGGCCATAAACACGAAAAAGCGAGTTTTAGGCATAACTCTCAAACATGTATCGGGTCTTAAAGTCTTTGTAAATCGCCCTAGAACCCCAAAACTGTGGGCACTAGCTCATGAAAAAGGCCATAAAAGCGAGCAAACGGCGAGTTTACGGTCATAACTCTCAAACATGTCGGGGTTCTTCGAGACATGCAAATCGGCTAAAACCCAAAAGCGTAGGCAATAACTCATGAAAATGACCATAAAACACGAAAGCAACAGCGAGTTTTAGGCATAACTCTCAAACATGTATCGGGTCTTAAGGTGGCTTTAAATAGCCCTAGAAACATAAAACTATGGGCAATAGGTCATGAAAACGGCCCTAAAAGCATAAAAGCAGCGAGTTTACGGTCATATCTTTCCAACATGTATCAGGTCGGAAGGTCAGTGTAAATCGCCCTAGAACCCCTAAACAGTGGGCAGTAGCTCATGAAAATGGCCATAAAACCCGACAACTACGAGTTTTAGTTGATATATCTCAAACATATAACGGCTCTTACATGCCTTGCAAATCAATTGGAACCAAAAACCGTGGGCAATAACTCATAAAATGGCCATAAACACGAAAAAAGCGAGTTTTAGGCATAACTCTCAAACATGTATCGGGTCTTAAGGTCATTGTAAATCGCCCTAGAACCCCTAAACTGTGGGCAATAGCTCATGAAATAGGCCATAAAAGCGAGCAGCGAGTTTACGGTCATAACTCTCAAACATGTCAGGGTTCTTTTGAGACATGCAAATCCGGCTGAAACCAAAAAGCGTGGGCAATAACTCATGAAAATGACCATAAAACAGCAGCGAGTTTTAGGCATAACTCTCAAACATGTATCGGGTCTTAAGGTTGCTTTAAATAGCCCTAGAACCATAAAACTGTGGGCAATAGCTCATGAAAATGTCCATAAAACACGAAAACTACGAGTTTTTTGTCATATATCTCAAAAATGCCTTAGGTAAATCAATTGGAACCATAACTCATAAAAATGGCCATAAACACGAAAAAGCGAGTTTTAGGCATAACTCTCAAACATGTATCGGGTCTTAAAGTCATTGTAAATCACCTTAGAACCCCAAAGCGTGGGCAATAGCTCATGAAAATGGCCATAAAAGCACGAGCAGCGAGTTTACGGTCATATCTCTCAAACATGTCAGGGTTCTTTCGAGACGTGCAAATCCGGTAAAACAAAAGCGTGGGCAATAACTCATGAAAATGACCATAAAACACGAAAGCAGCGAGTTTTAGGCATAACTCTCAAACATGTACGGGTCTTAAGGTTGCTTTAAATAGCCCTAGAACCATAAAAGCGTGGGCAATAGCTCATGAAAAGCGGCCATAAAAGCATAAAGCAGCGAGTTTACGGTCATATCTTTCCAACATGTATCAGGTCGGAAGGTCATTGTAAATCGCCCTAGAACCCCTAAGCAGTGGGCGATAGCTCATGAAAATGGCCATAAAACCACGAAAACTACGAGTTTTAGTCATATATCTCAAAAATATAACGGCTCTTACATGCCTTGCAAATCAATTGGAACCAAAAACCGTGGGCAATAACTCATAAAATGGCCATAAACACGAAAAAGAGCGAGTTTTAGGCATAACTCTCAAACATGTATCGGGTCTTAAAGTCATTGTAAATCTCCCTAGAACCCCTAAAGCGTGGGCAATAGCTCATGAAATAGGCCATAAAAGCGAGCAGCGAGTTTCTGGTCATAACTCTCAAACATGTCAGGGTTCTTTCGAGACATGCAAATCCGGCTGAAACCCAAAAAGCGTGGGCAATAACTCATGAAAATGACCATAAAACACGAAAGCAGCGAGTTTTAGGCATAACTCTCAAACATGTACCGGGTCTTAAGGTTGCTTTAAATAGCCCTAGAACCATAAAACTGTGGGCAATAGCTCATGAAAGCGGCCATAAAAGCAGCAAAGCGAGTTTACGGTCATATCTTTCCAACATGTATCGGTCGGAAGGTCATTGTAAATCGCCTAGAACCCCTAAGCGATGGGCAATAGCTCATGAAAATGGCCATAAAACACGACAACTACGAGTTTTAGTCATATATCTCAAAAATATAAGGCTCTTACATGCCTTGCAAATCAATTGGAACCAAAAACCGTGGGCAATAACTCATAAAATGGCCATAAACACGAAAAAGGCGAGTTTTTAGGCATAACTCTCAAACATGTATCGGGTCTTAAAGGTCATTGTAAATCGCCCTAGAACCCCTAAAGCGTGGGCAATAGCTCATGAAAACAGCCATAAAACTAGTGAACGGCGTGTTTCTGGTCATAACTCTCAACCATGTCAGGGTTCTTTATAGTGATGCAAATCGGGCTAAAACCAAAAAACTGTGGGCAATAACTCATGAAAATGACCATAAAACGAAAGCAGCGAGTTTTAGGCATAACTCTCAAACATGTACGGGTCTTAAGGTTGCTTTAAATAGCCCTAGAACCATAAACCTGTGGGCAATAGCTCATGAAAACGGACATAAAACGCGAAAGCGAGTTTATGGTCATATCTTTCCAACATGTATCTGGTCGGAATGTCACTGTAAATCGCCCTGGAACCCCAAAACCGTGGGCAATAGCTCATGAAAATGGCCATAAAACACGAGCAACGAGTTTTAGTCATATCTCTCAAAATATGTCGTTCTTTGAGACATGCAAATCAATTGAAACCAAAACTGTGGGCAATAACTCATGAAAATGACCATAAAACATGAAAACGATGAGTTTTTAGGCATAACTCTCAAACATGTATCGGGTCTTAAGTCATTGTAAATCGCCCTAGAACCCCGAAACTGTGGGCAATAGCTCATGAAAACGGCCATAAAACGCGAGAACGGCGAGTTTTTAGTGATATATCTCAAAAATGTAACGGGTCTTACATGCCTTGCAAATCCAATTGGAACCAAAAACCGTGGGCAATACCTCATGAAAATGGCCATAAACACGAAAAGCGAGTTTTAGGCATAACTCTCAAACATGTATCGGGTCTTAAAGTCATTGTAAATCGCCCTAGAACCCCAAAACAGTGGGCAATAGCTCATGAAAATGGCCATAAAACGCGAGCGAGAACGAGTTTACGGTCATAACTCTCAAACATGTCGGGGTTCTTTCGATACATGAAAATCCGGCTAAAACCAAAAAGCGTAGGCAATAACTCATGAAAATGACCATAAAACACGAAAGCAGCGAGTTTTAGGCATAACTCTCAAACATGTATCGGGTCTTAAGGTTGCTTTAAATAGCCCTAGAACCATAAAAGCGTGGGCAATAGCTCATGAAAGCGGCCATAAAAGCATAAAAGCGAGTTTCTGGTTATATCTTTCCAACATGTATAAGGTCGGAAGGTCACTGTAAATCGCCCTGGAACCCCCAAACCGTGGGCAATAGCTCATGAAAATGGCCATAAAACACGACAACTATGAGTTTTTAGTCATATATCTCAAAAATATAACGGCTCTTACATGACTTGAAAATCAATTGGAACCAAAAACCGTGGGCAATAACTCATAAAATGGCCATAAACACGAAAAAGGCGAGTTTTCGTCATAACTCTCAAACATGTATCGGGTCTTAAAGTCATTGTAAATCGCCCTAGAACCCCAAAACCGTGGGCAATAGCTCATGAAAATGGCCATAAAAGCGAAAGCGGCGAGTTTACGGTCATAACTCTCAAACATGTCGGGGTTCTTTCAGACATGCAAATCCGGCTAAAACCAAAAGCGTGGGCAATAACTCATGAAAATGACCATAAAACACGAAAACGACGAGTTTTTAGGCATAACTCTCATACATGTATCGGGTCTTAAGGTTGCTTTAAATAGCCCTAACACCATAAAACTGTGGGCAAAAGCTCATGAAAACGGCCCTAAAACGCAAAAAAGACGAGTTTCTGGTCATATCTTTCCAACATGTATCAGGTCTGAAGGTCATTGTAAATCGCCCTAGAACCCCTAAACAGTGGGCGGTAGCTCATGAAAATGGCCATAAAACGCGAAAACTACGAGTTTCTAGTCATATATCTCAAAATATAACGGCTCTTACATGCCTTGCAAATCAATTGGAACCAAAAACAGTGGGCAATAACTCATAAATATGGCCATTAAGACTATATTTCCGAGTTTTTAGGAATTACTCTCTAACATGTATCGGGTCTTAAAGTCATTGTAAATCGCCCTAGAACCCCTAAACTGTGGGCAATAGCTCATGAAATAGGCCATAAAAGCGAGCAGCGAGTTTAGGTCATAACTCTCAAACATGTCGGGGTTCTTCGAGACATGCAAATCCGGCTAAAACCAAAAGCGTGGGCAATAACTCATGAAAATGACCATAAAACACGAAAGCAGCGAGTTTTAGGCATAACTCTCAAACATGTATCGGGTCTTAAGGTTGCTTTAAATAGCCCTAGAACCATAAAGCGTGGGCAATAGCTCATGAAAGCGGCCATAAAAGCATAAAAAGCGAGTTTACGGTCATATCTTTCCAACATGTATCAGTCGGAAGGTCATTGTAAATCGCCCTAGAACCCCTAAGCGTGGGCAATAGCTCATGAAAATGGCCATAAAACCCGACAACTACGAGTTTTTAGTCATATATCTCAAAAATGTAACGGGTCTTACATGCCTTGCAAATCCAATTGGAACCAAAAACCGTGGGCAATAACTCATAAAAATGGCCATAAACACGAAAAAGACGAGTTTTTAGGCATAACTCTCAAACATGTATCGGGTCTTAAAGTCGTTGTAAATCGCCCTAGAACCCCAAAACTGTGGGCAATAGCTCATGAAAACGGCCATAAAACGCGAGAACGGCGAGTTTATGGTCATAACTCTCAAACATGTCAGGGTTCTTTCGAGACATGCAAATCCGGCTAAAACCCAAAAACTGTGGGCAATAACTCATGAAAATGACCATAAAACACGAAAACGACGAGTTTTTAGGCATAACTCTCAAACATGTATCGGGTCTTAAGGTTGCTTTAAATAGCCCTAAAACCATAAAAGTGTGGGCAATAGCTCATGAAAACGGCCCTAAACGCAAAAAAGACGAGTTTCTGGTCATATCTTTCCAACATGTATCAGGTCGGAAGGTCATTGTAAATCGCCCTAGAACCCCTAAACAGTGGGCAGTAGCTCATGAAAATGGCCATAAAACACGACAACTACGAGTTTTTAGTCATATATCTCAAAAATATAATGGCTCTTACATGCCTTGCAAATCCAATTGGAACCAAAAACCGTGGGCAATAACTCATAAAAATGGCCATAAACACGAAAAAGACGAGTTTTTAGGCATAACTCTCAAACATGTATCGGGTCTTAAGGTCATTGTAAATCGCCCTAGAACCCCAAAACTGTGGGCAATAGCTCATGAAAAAGGCCATAAAACACGACAACTACGAGTTTATGGTCATAAATCTCAAAAATCTAACGGGTCTTTCGAGACATGCAAATCCGGATAAAACCAAAAGCGTGGGCAATAACTCATGAAAATGACCATAAAACACGAAAACGACGAGTTTATAGGCATAACTCTCAAACATGTACCGGGTCTTAAGGTTGCTTTAAATAGCCCTAGAACCATAAAACTGTGGGCAATAGCTCATGAAAACGGCCCTAAAACGCAAAAAGGACGAGTTTCTGGTCATATCTTTCCAACATGTATCAGGTCGGAAGGTCACTGTAAATCGCCCTAGAACCCCTAAACAGTGGGCAGTAGCTCATGAAAATGGCCATAAAACACGACAACTATGAGTTTTTAGTCATATATCTCAAAAATATAACGGCTCTTACATGCCTTGCAAATCCAATTGGAACCAAAAACCGTGGGCAATAACTCATAAAAATGGCCATAAACACGAAAAAGACGAGTTTTTAGGCATAACTCTCAAACATGTATCGGGTCTTAAAGTCGTTGTAAATCGCCCTAGAACCCCTAAACTGTGGGCAATAGCTCATGAAATAGGCCATAAAACGCGAGAACGGCGAGTTTCTGGTCATAACTCTCAAACATGTCAGGGTTCTTTCGAGACATGCAAATCCGGCTGAAACCCAAAAACTGTGGGCAATAACTCATGAAAATGACCATAAAACACGAAAACGACGAGTTTTTAGGCATAACTCTCAAACATGTACCGGGTCTTAAGGTTGCTTTAAATAGCCCTAGAACCATAAAACTGTGGGCAATAGCTCATGAAAACGGCCATAAAACGCGAAAACGACGAGTTTCTGGTCATATCTTTCCAACATGTATCAGGTCGGAAGGTCACTGTAAATCGCCCTAGAACCCCTAAACTGTGGGCAATAGCTCATGAAAATGGCCATAAAACACGAAAACTACGAGTTTTTATTCATATATCTCAAAAATGTAACGGTTCTTCGAGACATGCAAATCAATTGGAACCAAAAACCGTGGGCAATAACTCATAAAAACGTCCATAAACACGAAAAAGACGAGTTTTTAGGCATAACTCTCAAACATGTATCGGGTCTTAAGGTCATTGTAAATCGCCCTGGAACCCCCAAACCGTGGGCAATAGCTCATGAAAACGGCCATAAAACGCGAAAACGACGAGTTTCTGGTCATCTCTTTCCAACATGTATCAGGTCTTAACGTCACTGTAAATCGCCCTAGAACCCCTAAACAGTGGGCAATAGCTCATGAAAATGGCCATAAAACACGAAAACTACGAGTTTTTAGTCATATATCTCAAAAATGTAACGGGTCTTATAGACCTTGCAAATCCAATTGGAACCAAAAACTGTGGGCAATAACTCATAAAAATGGCCATAAACACGAAAAAGACGAGTTTTTAGGCATAACTCTCAAACATGTATCGGGTCTTAAGGTCATTGTAAATCGCCCTAGAACCCCTAAACTGTGGGCAATAGCTCATGAAAACGGCCATAAAACGCGAGAACGGCGAGTTTCTGGTCATAACTCTCAAACATGTCAGGGTTCTTTCGAGACATGCAAATCCGGCTAAAACCCAAAAACTGTGGGCAATAACTCATGAAAATGACCATAAAACACGAAAACGACGAGTTTTTAGGCATAACTCTCAAACATGTACCGGGTCTTAAGGTTGCTTTAAATAGCCCTAGAACCATAAAACTGTGGGCAATAGCTCATGAAAACGGCCATAAAACGCGAAAACGACGAGTTTCTGGTCATATCTTTCCAACATGTATCAGGTCGGAAGGTCACTGTAAATCGCCCTAGAACCCCTAAACAGTGGGCAATAGCTCATGAAAATGGCCATAAAACACGAAAACTACGAGTTTTTAGTCATATATCTCAAAAATATAACGGCTCTTACATGCCTTGCAAATCCAATTGGAACCAAAAACCGTGGGCAATAACTCATAAAAATGGCCATAAACACGAAAAAGACGAGTTTTTAGGCATAACTCTCAAACATGTATCGGGTCTTAAAGTCATTGTAAATCGCCCTAGAACCCCAAAACTGTGGGCAATAGCTCATGAAAACGGCCATAAAACGCGAGAACGGCGAGTTTCTGGTCATAACTCTCAAACATGTCAGGGTTCTTTCGAGACATGCAAATCCGGCTAAAACCCAAAAACTGTGGGCAATAACTCATGAAAATGACCATAAAACACGAAAACGACGAGTTTTTAGGCATAACTCTCAAACATGTACCGGGTCTTAAGGTTGCTTTAAATAGCCCTAGAACCATAAAACTGTGGGCAATAGCTCATGAAAACGGCCATAAAACGCGAAAACGACGAGTTTCTGGTCATATCTTTCCAACATGTATCAGGTCGGAAGGTCACTGTAAATCGCCCTGGAACCCCTAAACAGTGGGCAATAGCTCATGAAAATGGCCATAAAACACGACAACTACGAGTTTTTAGTCATATATCTCAAAAATATAACGGCTCTTACATGCCTTGCAAATCCAATTGGAACCAAAAACCGTGGGCAATAACTCATAAAAATGGCCATAAACACGAAAAAGACGAGTTTTTAGGCATAACTCTCAAACATGTATCGGGTCTTAAAGTCGTTGTAAATCGCCCTAGAACCCCAAAACTGTGGGCAATAGCTCATGAAAACGGCCATAAAACGCGAGAACGGCGAGTTTCTGGTCATAACTCTCAAACATGTCAGGGTTCTTTCGAGACATGCAAATCCGGCTAAAACCCAAAAACTGTGGGCAATAACTCATGAAAATGACCATAAAACACGAAAACGACGAGTTTTTAGGCATAACTCTCAAACATGTATCGGGTCTTAAGGTTGCTTTAAATAGCCCTAGAACCATAAAACTGTGGGCAATAGCTCATGAAAACGGCCCTAAAACGCAAAAAAGACGAGTTTCTGGTCATATCTTTCCAACATGTATCAGGTCGGAAGGTCATTGTAAATCGCCCTAGAACCCCTAAACAGTGGGCAGTAGCTCATGAAAATGGCCATAAAACACGACAACTACGAGTTTTTAGTCATATATCTCAAAAATATAACGGCTCTTACATGCCTTGCAAATCCAATTGGAACCAAAAACCGTGGGCAATAACTCATAAAAATGGCCATAAACACGAAAAAGACGAGTTTTTAGGCATAACTCTCAAACATGTATCGGGTCTTAAAGTCGTTGTAAATCGCCCTAGAACCCCTAAACTGTGGGCAATAGCTCATGAAATAGGCCATAAAACGCGAGAACGGCGAGTTTCTGGTCATAACTCTCAAACATGTCAGGGTTCTTTCGAGACATGCAAATCCGGCTGAAACCCAAAAACTGTGGGCAATAACTCATGAAAATGACCATAAAACACGAAAACGACGAGTTTTTAGGCATAACTCTCAAACATGTACCGGGTCTTAAGGTTGCTTTAAATAGCCCTAGAACCATAAAACTGTGGGCAATAGCTCATGAAAACGGCCCTAAAACGCAAAAACGACGAGTTTCTGGTCATATCTTTCCAACATGTATCAGGTCGGAAGGTCATTGTAAATCGCCCTGAACCCCTAAACAGTGGGCAGTAGCTCATGAAAATGGCCATAAAACACGACAACTACGAGTTTTTAGTCATATATCTCAAAAATATAACGGCTCTTACATGCCTTGCAAATCCAATTGGAACCAAAAACCGTGGGCAATAACTCATAAAAATGGCCATAAACACGAAAAAGACGAGTTTTTAGGCATAACTCTCAAACATGTATTGGGTCTTAAAGTCGTTGTAAATCGCCCTAGAACCCCAAAACTGTGGGCAATAGCTCATGAAAACGGCCATAAAACGCGAGAACGGCGAGTTTCTGGTCATATCTCTCAAACATGTCAGGGTTCTTTCGAGACATGCAAATCCGGATGAACCCAAAAACTGTGGGCAATAACTCATGAAAATGACCATAAAACACGAAAACGACGAGTTTTTAGGCATAACTCTCAAACATGTACCGGGTCTTAAGGTTGCTTTAAATAGCCCTAGAAACATAAAACTGTGGGCAATAGCTCATGAAAACGGCCATAAAACAAGAAAACGACGAGTTTCTGGTCATATCTTTCCAACATGAATCAGGTCGGAAGGTCACTGTAAATCGGCCTAGAACCCCTAAACTGTGGGCAATAGCTCATGAAAACGGCCATAAAACGCGAGAACGGCGAGTTTCTGGTCATATCTCTCAAACATGTCAGGGTTCTTTCGAGACATGCAAATCCAATTGGAACCAAAAACTGTGGGCAATAACTCATGAAAATGACCATAAAACATGAAAACGACGAGTTTTTAGGCATAACTCTCAAACATGTATCGGGTCTTAAGGTTGCTTTAAATAGCCCTAGAACCATAAAACTGTGGGCAATAGCTCATGAAAACGGCCATAAAACGCGAAAACGACGAGTTTCTGGTCATATCTTTCCAACATGTATCAGGTCGGAACGTCACTGTAAATCGCCCTAGAAACCCTAAACAGTGGGCAATAGCTCATGAAAATGGCCATAAAACACGAAAACTACGAGTTTTTAGTCATATATCTCAAAAATGTAACGGGTCTTACATGCCTTGCAAATCCAATTGGAACCAAAAACCGTGGGCAATAACTCATAAAAATGGCCATAAACACGAAAAAGACGAGTTTTTAGGCATAACTCTCAAACATGTATCGGGTCTTAAAGTCATTGTAAATCGCCCTAGAACCCCAAAACTGTGGGCAATAGCTCATGAAAACGGCCATAAAACGCGAGAACGGCGAGTTTCTGGTCATAACTCTCAAACATGTCAGGGTTCTTTCTAGACATGCAAATCCGGCTAAAACCCAAAAACTGTGGGCAATAACTCATGAAAATGACCATAAAACACGAAAACGACGAGTTTTTAGGCATAACTCTCAAACATGTACCGGGTCTTAAGGTTGCTTTAAATAGCCCTAGAACCATAAAACTGTGGGCAATAGCTCATGAAAACGGCCATAAAACGCGAAAACGACGAGTTTCTGGTCATATCTTTCCAACATGTATCAGGTCGGAAGGTCACTGTAAATCGCCCTGGAACCCCCAAACCGTGGGCAATAGCTCATGAAAATGGCCATAAAACACGACAACTACGAGTTTTTAGTGATATATCTCAAAAATATAACGGCTCTTACATGCCTTGCAAATCCAATTGGAACCAAAAACCGTGGGCAATAACTCATAAAAATGGCCATAAACACGAAAAAGACGAGTTTTTAGGCATAACTCTCAAACATGTATCGGGTCTTAAAGTCGTTGTAAATCGCCCTAGAACCCCTAAACTGTGGGCAATAGCTCATGAAATAGGCCATAAAACGCGAGAACGGCGAGTTTCTAGTCAAAACTCTCAAACATGTCAGGGTTCTTTCGAGACATGCAAATCCGGCTGAAACCCAAAAACTGTGGGCAATAACTCATGAAAATGACCATAAAACACGAAAACGACGAGTTTTTAGGCATAACTCTCAAACATGTATCGGGTCTTAAGGTTGCTTTAAATAGCCCTAGAACCATAAAACTGTGGGCAATAGCTCATGAAAACGGCCATAAAACTTGAGAACGGCGAGTTTCCGGTCATATCTCTCAAACATGTCAGGGTTCTTTCGAGACATGCAAATCCGGCTGAAACCCAAAAACTGTGGGCAATAACTCATGAAAATGACCATAAAACACGAAAACGACGAGTTTTTAGGCATAACTCTCAAACATGTATCGGGTCTTAAGGTTGCTTTAAATAGCCCTAAAACCATAATCTGTGGGCAATAGCTCATGAAAACGGCCCTAAAACGCAAAAAAGACGAGTTTCTGGTCATATCTTTCCAACATGTATCAGGTCGGAAGGTCATTGTAAATCGCCCTAGAACCCCTAAACAAAGGCAATAGCTCATGAAAATGGCCATAAAACACGAAAACTACGAAGTTTTAGTCATATCTCTTAAAAATGTAACGGGTCTTACATGCCTTGCAAATCCAATTGGAACCAAAAACCGTGGGCAATAACTCATAAAAATGGCCATAAACACGAAAAAGACGAGTTTTTAGGCATAACTCTCAAACATGTATCGGGTCTTAAAGTCATTGTAAATCGCCCTAGAACCCCAAAACTGTGGGCAATAGCTCATGAAAACGGCCATAAAACGCGAGAACGGCGAGTTTCTGGTCATAACTCTCAAACATGTCAGGGTTCTTTCGAGACATGCAAATCCGGATGAACCCAAAAACTGTGGGCAATAACTCATGAAAATGACCATAAAACACGAAAACGACGAGTTTTTAGGCATAACTCTCAAACATGTACCGGGTCTTAAGGTTGCTTTAAATAGCCCTAGAACCATAAAACTGTGGGCAATAGCTCATGAAAACGGCCATAAAACGAAAAAACGACGAGTTTCTGGTCATATCTTTCCAACATGTATCAGGTCGGAAGGCCATTGTAAATCGCCCTAGAACCCCTAAACAGTGGGCAGTAGCTCATGAAAATGGCCATAAAACACGACAACTACGAGTTTTTAGTCATATATCTCAAAAATATAACGGCTCTTACATGCCTTGCAAATCCAATTGGAACCAAAAACCGTGGGCAATAACTCATAAAAATGGCCATAAACACGAAAAAGACGAGTTTTTAGGCATAACTCTCAAACATGTATCGGGTCTTAAAGTCGTTGTAAATCGCCCTAGAACCCCTAAACTGTGGGCAATAGCTCATGAAATAGGCCATAAAACGCGAGAACGGCGAGTTTCTGGTCATAACTCTCAAACATGTCAGGGTTCTTTCGAGACATGCAAATCCGGCTAAAACCCAAAAACTGTGGGCAATAACTCATGAAAATGACCATAAAACACGAAAACGACGAGTTTTTAGGCATAACTCTCAAACAAGTCCCGTGTCTTAAGGTTGCTTTAAATAGCCCTAGAAACATAAAACTGTGGGCAATAGCTCATGAAAACGGCCATAAAACGCGAAAACGACGAGTTTCTGGTCATATCTTTCCAACATGTATCAGGTCGGAAGGTCACTGTAAATCGCCCTGGAACACCTAAACTGTGGGCAATAGCTCATGAAAACGGCCATAAAACGCGAGAACGGCGAGTTTCCGGTCATATCTCTCAAACATGTCAGGGTTCTTTCGAGACATGCAAATCTGGCTGAAACCCAAAAACTGTGGGCAATAACTCATGAAAATGACCATAAAACATGAAAACGACGAGTTTTTAGGCATAACTCTCAAACATGTATCGGGTCTTAAGGTTGCTTTAAGTAGCCCTAGAACCATAAAACTGTGGGCAATAGCTCATGAAAACGGCCATAAAACGCGAAAACGACGAGTTTCTGGTCATCTTTTTCCAACATGTATCAGGTCGGAACGTCACTGTAAATCGCCCTAGAAACCCTAAACAGTGGGAAATAGCTCATGAAAATGGCCATAAAACACGAGAACTACGAGTTTTTAGTCATATATCTCAAAAATGTAACGGGTCTTATAGACCTTGCAAATCCAATTGGAACCAAAAACTGTGGGCAATAACTCATAAAAACGTCCATAAGCACGAAAAAGACGAGTTTTTAGGCATAACTCTCAAACATGTATCGGGTCTTAAAGTCATTGTAAATCGCCCTAGAACCCCAAAACTGTGGGCAATAGCTCATGAAAACGGCCATAAAACGCGAGAACGACGAGTTTTTAGGCATAACTCTCAAACATGTCAGGGTTCTTTCGAGACATGCAAATCCGGCTAAAACCCAAAAACTGTGGGCAATAACTCATGAAAATGCCCATAAACACTAAAACGAGTTTTTAGGCATAACTCTCAAACATGTACCGGGTCTTAAGGTTGCTTTAAATAGCCCTAGAACCATAAAACTGTGGGCAATAGCTCATGAAAACGACCATAAAACGCGAAAACGACGAGTTTCTGGTCATATCTTTCCAACATGTATCAGGTCGGAAGGTCACTGTAAATCGCCCTGGAACCCCTAAACAGTGGGCAATAGCTCATGAAAATGGCCATAAAACACGAAAACTACGAGTTTTTAGTCATATATCTCAAAAATATAACGGCTCTTACATGCCTTGCAAATCCAATTGGAACCAAAAACCGTGGGCAATAACTCATAAAAATGCCCATAAACACGAAAAAGACGAGTTTTTAGGCATAACTCTCAAACATGTATCGGGTCTTAAAGTCATTGTAAATCGCCCTAGAACCCCAAAACTGTGGGCAATAGCTCATGAAAACGGCCATAAAACGCGAGAACGGCGAAGCCGTCATAACTCTCAAACATGTCGTGGTTCTTTCGAGACATGCAACCGCTAAAACCAAAAAACTGTGGGCAATAACTCATGAAAATGACCATAAAACACGAAAACGACGAGTTTTTAGGCATAACTCTCAAACATGTACTGGTCTTAAGGTTGCTTTAAATAGCCCTATAACCATAAAAATGTGGGCAATAACTCATGAAAACGGCCATAAAACAAGAAAACGACGAGTTTCTGGTCATATCTTTCCAACATGTATCAGGTCGGAAGGTCATTGTAAATCGCCCTGAACCCCTAAACAGTGGGCAGTAGCTCATGAAAATGGCCATAAAGCACGACAACTAAGAGTTTTTAGTCATATATCTCAAAAATGTAACGGGTTTTACATGCCTTGCAAATCCATTTGGAACCAAAAACCGTGGGTAATAACTCATAAAAATGGCCATAAACACGAAAAAGACGAGTTTTTAGGCATAACTCTCAAACATGTATCGGGTCTTAAAGTCGTTGTAAATCGCCCTAGAACCCCTAAACTGTGGGCAATAGCTCATGAAACAGGCCATAAAACGCGAGAACGGCGAAGCCGGTCATAACTCTCAAACATGTCAGGGTTCTTTCGAGACATGCAAATCCAGCTAAAACCCAAAAACTGTGGGCAATAACTCATGAAAATGACCATAAAACACGAAAACGACGAGTTTTTAGGCATAACTCTCAAACATGTACCGGGTCTTAAGGTTGCTTTAAATAGCCCTAGAAACATAAAACTGTGGGCAATAGCTCATGAAAACGGCCATAAAACGCGAAAACGACGAGTTTATGGTCATATATTTCCAACATGTATCGTGTCGGAAGGTCATCAGAATCGGCCTAGAACCCCTAAACTGTGGGCAATAGCTCATGAAAACGGCCATAAAACGCGAGAACGGCGAGTTTCTGGTCATATCTCTCAAACATGTCAGGGTTCTTTCGAGACATGCAAATCCGGCTGAAACCCAAAAACTGTGGGCAATAACTCATGAAAATGACCATAAAACATGAAAACGACGAGTTTTTAGGCATAACTCTCAAACATGTATCGGGTCTTAAGGTTGCTTTAAGTAGCCCTAGAACCATAAAACTGTGGGCAATAGCTCATGAAAACGGCCATAAAACGCGAAAACGACGAGTTTCTGGTCATCTCTTTCCAACATGTATCAAGTCGGAACGTCATCAGAATCGCCCTAGAACCCCTAAACAGTGGGCAATAGCTCATGAAAATGGCCATAAAACACGAAAACTACGAGTTTTTAGTCATATATCTCAAAAATGTAACGGGTCTTATAGGCCTTGCAAATCCAATTGGAACCAAAAACAGTGGGCAATAACTCATAAAAACGTCCATAAACACGAAAAAGACGATTTTTTAGGCATAACTCTCAAACATGTATCGGGTCTTAAAGTCATTGTAAATCGCCCTAGAACCCCAAAACTGTGGGCAATAGCTCATGAAAACGGCCATAAAACGCGAGAACGGCGAAGCCGTCATAACTCTCAAACATGTCAGGGTTCTTTCAAGACATGCAAATCCGGCTAAAACCCAAAAACTGTGGCCAATAACTCATGAAAATGACCATAAAACACGAAAACGACGAGTTTTTAGGCATAACTCTCAAACATGTACCGGGTCTTAAGGTTGCTTTAAATAGCCCTAGAACCATAAAACTGTGGGCAATAGCTCATGAAAACGGCCCCAAAACGCAAAAACGACGAGTTTCTGGTCATATCTTTCCAACATGTATCAGGTCGGAAGGTCATTGTAAATCGCCCTAGAACCCCTAAACAGTGGGCAATAGCTCATGAAAATGGCCATAAAACACGAAAACTACGAGTTTTTAGTCATATATCTCAAAAATATAACGGCTGTTACATGCCTTGCAAATCCAATTGGAACCAAAAACCGTGGGAAATAACTCATAAAAATGGCCATAAACACGAAAAAGACGAGTTTTTAGGCATAACTCTCAAACATGTATCGGGTCTTAAAGTCATGTAAATCACCCTAGAACCCCAAAACTGTGGGCAATAGCTCATGAAGACGGCCATAAAACGCGAGAACGACGAGTTTCTGGTCATAACTCTCAAACATGTCAGGGTTCTTTCGAGAGATGCAAATCCGGCTGAAACCCAAAAACTCTGGGCAATAACTCATGAAAATGACCATAAAACACGAAAACGACGAGTTTTTAGGCATAACTCTCAAACATGTACCGGGTCTTAAGGTTGCTTTAAATAGCCCTAGAACCATAAAACTGGGGCAAAAGCTCATGAAAACGGCCATAAAACAAGAAAACGACGAGTTTCTGGTCATATCTTTCCAACATGTATCGTGTCAAGGTCATTGTAAATCGCCCTAGAACCCTAAACAAAGGCAATAGCTCATGAAAATGGCCATAAAACACGACAACTACGAGTTTTTAGTCATATATCTCAAAAATGTAACGGGTCTTATAGGCCTTGCAAATCCAATTGGAACCAAAAACCGTGGGCAATAACTCATAAAAATGGCCATAAACACGAAAAAGACGAGTTTTTAGGCATAACTCTCAAACATGTATCGGGTCTTAAAGTCGTTGTAAATCGCCCTAGAACCCCTAAACTGTGGGCAATAGCTCATGAAAACGGCCATAAAACGCGAGAACGGCGAGTTTCTGGTCATAACTCTCAAACATGTCAGGGTTCTTTCGAGACATGCAAATCCGGCTGAAACCCAAAAACTGTGGGCAATAACTCATGAAAATGACCATAAAACACGAAAACGACGAGTTTTTAGGCATAACTCTCAAACATGTATCGGGTCTTAAGGTTGCTTTAAATAGCCCTAGAACCATAAAACTGTGGGCAATAGCTCATGAAAACGGCCATAAAACGCGAAAACGACGAGTTTCTGGTCATATCTTTCCAACATGTATCAGGTCGGAAGGTCACTGTAAATCGCCCTAGAACCCCTAAACTGTGGGCAATAGCTCATGAAAACGGCCATAAAACGCGAGAACGGCGAGTTTCTGGTCATATCTCTCAAACATGTCAGGGTTCTTTCGAGACATGCAAATCCGGCTGAAACCCAAAAACTGTGGGCAATAACTCATGAAAGTGACCATAAAACATGAAAACGACGAGTTTTTAGGCATAACTCTCAAACATGTATCGGGTCTTAAGGTTGCTTTAAGTAGCCCTAGAACCATAAAACTGTGGGCAATAGCTCATGAAAACGGCCATAAAACGCGAAAACGACGAGTTTCTGGTCATCTCTTTCCAACATGTATCAAGTCGGAACGTCATCAGAATCGCCCTAGAACCCCTAAACAGTGGGCAGTAGCTCATGAAAATGGCCATAAAACACGAAAACTACGAGTTTTTAGTCATATATCTCAAAAATGTAACGGGTCTTATAGGCCTTGCAAATCCAACTGGAACCAAAAACTGTTGGCAATAACTCATAAAAATGGCCATAAACACGAAAAAGACGAGTTTTTAGGCATAACTCTCAAACATGTATCGGGTCTTAAAGTCATTGTAAATCGCCCTAGAACCCCAAAACTGTGGGCAATAGCTCATGAAAACGGCCATAAAACGCGAGAACGGCGAGTTTCTGGTCATAACTCTCAAACATGTCAGGGTTCTTTCGAGACATGCAAATCCGGCTGAAACCCAAAAACTGTGGGCAATAACTCATGAAAATGACCATAAAACACGAAAACGACGAGTTTT
This sequence comes from Avena insularis, assembly GCA_023614405.1. Taxonomy (NCBI): domain Eukaryota; kingdom Viridiplantae; phylum Streptophyta; class Magnoliopsida; order Poales; family Poaceae; genus Avena; species Avena insularis. Next base: position 401,853,994 of record CM042695.1, read on the forward strand.
TAGGCATAACTCTCAAACATGTACCGGGTCTTAAGGTTGCTTTAAATAGCCCTAGAACCATAAAACTGTGGGAAATAGCTCATGAAAACGGCCATAAAACGCGAAAACGACGAGTTTCTGGTCATCTCTTTCCAACATGTATCGTGTCGGAGGTCATCAGAATCGCCCTAGAACCACTAAAGTGTGTGCAATAGCTCATGAAAACGGCCATAAAACGCGAGAACGGCGAAGCCGTCATATCTCTCAAACATGTCAGGGTTCTTTCGAGACATGCAAATCTGGCTGAAACCCAAAAACTGTGGGCAATAACTCATGAAAATGACCATAAAACATGAAAACGACGAGTTTTTAGGCATAACTCTCAAACATGTATCAGGTCTTAAGGTTGCTTTAAGTAGCCCTAGAACCATAAAACTGTGGGCAATAGCTCATGAAAACGGCCATAAAACGCGAAAACGACGAAGCCGTCATCTCTTTCCAACATGTATCAAGTCGGAACGCCATCAGAATCGCCCTAGAGCCCCTAAACAGTGGGCAATAGCTCATGAAAATGGCCATAAAACACGAAAACTACGAGTTTTTAGTCATATATCTCAAAAATGTAACTGGTCTTATAGGCCTTGCAAATCCAATTGGAACCAAAAACAGTGGGCAATAACTCATAAAAACGTCCATAAACACGAAAAAGACGATTTTTTAGGCATAACTCTCAAACATGTATCGGGTCTTAAAGTCATTGTAAATCGCCCTAGAACCCCAAAACTGTGGGCAATAGCTCATGAAAACGGCCATAAAACGCGAGAACGGCGAGTTTCTGGTCATAACTCTCAAACATGTCAGGGTTCTTTCGAGACATGCAAATCCGGCTAAAACCCAAAAACTGTGGGCAATAACTCATGAAAATGACCATAAAACACGAAAACGACGAGTTTTTAGGCATAACTCTCAAACATGTACCGGGTCTTAAGGTTGCTTTAAATAGCCCTAGAACCATAAAACTGTGGGCAATAGCTCATGAAAACGGCCCTAAAACGCAAAAACGACGAAGCCGTCATATCTTCCAACATGTATCAGTCGGAAGGTCATCAGAATCGCCTCTAGAACCCCTAAACAAGGGCAATAGCTCATGAAAATGGCCATAAACACGAGAACTACGAGTTTTTAGTCATATATCTCAAAAATGTAACGGGTCTTACATGCCTTGCAAATCCAATTTGAACCAAAAACCGTGGGCAATAACTCGTAAAAATGCCCATAAACACGAAAAAGACGAGTTTTTAGGCATAACTCTCAAACATGTATCGGGTCTTAAAGTCATTGTAAATCGGCCTAGAACCCCTAAACTGTGGGCAATAGCTCATGAAAACGGCCATAAAACGCGAGAACGGCGAAGCTCGGTCATAACTCTCAAACATGTCGTGGTTCTTTCGAGACATGCAAATCCGCTAAAACCAAAAACTGTGGGCAATAACTCATAAAAACGTCCATAAGCACGAAAAAGACGAGTTTTAGGCATAACTCTCAAACATGTACCGGGTCTTAAGGTTGCTTTAAATAGCCCTAGAACCATAAAACTGTGGGCAATAGCTCATGAAAACGACCATAAAACGCGAAAACGACGAAGTTTCGTCATATCTTTCCAACATGTATCAAGGTCATTGTAAATCGCCTAGAACCCTAAACTGTGGGCAATAGCTCATGAAAACGCCATAAAACGCGAGAACTACGAAGTTTTAGTCATATATCTCAAACATGTAACGGGTTCTTTCAGACATGCAAATCCAATTGAAACCAAAACCTGGCAATAACTCATAAAAATGGCCATAAACACGAAAAAGACGAGTTTTTAGGAATAACTCGCAAACATGTATCGGGTATTAAAATCGTTGTAAATCGCCCTAGAACCCCAAAACTGTGGGCAATAGCTCATGAAAACGGCCATAAAACGCGAGAACGGCGAGTTTCTAGTCATAACTCTCAAACATGTCAGGGTTCTTTCGAGACATGCAAATCTGGCTAAAACCCAAAAACTGTGGGCAATAACTCATGAAAATGACCATAAAACACGAAGTTTTTAGGCATAATCTCAAACATGTATCGGGTCTTAAGGTTGCTTTAAATAGCCCTAGAACCATAAAACTGGGCAGTAGCTCATGAAAACGGCCATAAAACACGAAAAAGACGAGTTTTTTGTCATATCTTTCAAACATGTATCTGGTCTTAAGGTCACTGTAAATCGCCCTAGAACCCCTAAACTGTGGGCAATAGCTCATGAAAACGGCCATAAAACGCGAGAACGGCGAGTTTCTGGTCATATCTCTCAAATATGTCAGGGTTCTTTCGAGACATGCAAATCCGGCTAAAACCCAAAAACTGTGGGCAATAACTCATGAAAATGACCATAAAACATGAAAACGACGAGTTTTTAGGCATAACTCTCAAACATGTATCGGGTCTTAAGGTTGCTTTAAGTAGCCCTAGAACCATAAAACTGTGGGCAATAGCTCATGAAAACGGCCATAAAACGCGAAAACGACGAAGCCGTCATATCTTTCCAACATGTATCAAGTCGGAAGGTCATCAGAATCGCCTAGAACCCCTAAACAAGGCAATAGCTCATGAAAATGGACATAAAACACGAAAACTACGAGTTTTTATTCATATATCTCAAAAATGTAACGGGTCTTACATGCCTTGCAAATCCAATTAGAACCAAAAACCGTGGGCAATAACTCATAAAAATGGCCATAAACACGAAAAACACAAGTTTTTAGGCATAACTCTCAAACATGTATCGGTTCTTAAAGTCGTTGTAAATCGCCCTAGAAACCCAAAACTGGGCAATAGCTCATGAAAACGTCCATAAAACGCGAGAACGGCGAGTTTCTGGTCATAACTCTCAAACATGTCAGGGTTCTTTCAAGACATGCAAATCCGGCTAAAACCCAAAAACTGTGGCCAATAACTCATGAAAATGACCATAAAACACGAAAACGACGAGTTTTAGGCATAACTCTCAAACATGTACCTTGTCTTAAGGTTGCTTTAAATAGCCCTAGAACCATCAAACTGTGGGCATTAGCTCATGAAAACGGCCATAAAACAAGAAAACGACGAGTTTCTGGTCAAATCTTTCCAACAGGAATCAGGTCGGAAGGTCATCAGAATCGCCTAGAACCCCTAAACTGTGGGCAATAGCTCATGAAAACGGCCATAAAACGCGAGAACGGCGAAGTTTCGTCATATCTCTCAAACATGTCGTGGTTCTTTCGAGACATGCAAATCCGCCGAAACCCAAAACTGTGGGCAATAACTCATGAAAGTGACCATAAAACATGAAAACGACGAGTTTTTAGGCATAACTCTCAAACATGTATCGGGTCTTAAGGTTGCTTTAAGTAGCCCTAGAACCATAAAACTGTGGGCAATAGCTCATGAAAACGGCCATAAAACGCGAAACGACGAAGCTCGTCATCTCTTTCCAACATGTATCGTCGGAACGTCATCAGAATCGCCTAGAACCCTAAACAAGGCAATAGCTCATGAAAATGGCCATAAAACACGACAACTACGAGTTTTTAGTCATATATCTCAAAAATGTAACGGGTCTTATAGGCCTTGCAAATCCAATTGGAACCAAAAACCGTGGGCAATAACTCATAAAAATGGCCATAAACACGAAAAAGACGAGTTTTTAGGCATAACTCTCAAACATGTATCGGGTCTTAAAGTCATTGTAAATCGCCCTAGAACCCCAAAACTGTGGGCAATAGCTCATGAAAACGGCCATAAAACGCGAGAACGGCGAGTTTCTGGTCATAACTCTCAAACATGTCAGGGTTCTTTCGAGACATGCAAATCCGGCTAAAACCCAAAAACTGTGGGCAATAACTCATGAAAATGACCATAAAACACGAAAACGACGAGTTTTTAGGCATAACTCTCAAACATGTACCGGGTCTTAAGGTTGCTTTAAATAGCCCTAGAACCATAAAACTGTGGGCAATAGCTCATGAAAACGGCCATAAAACGCGAAAACGACGAAGCTTCGGTCATATCTTTCCAACATGTATCAGTCGAAGGTCATTGTAATCGCCTAGAACCCCTAAACAAGGCAATAGCTCATGAAAATGGCCATAAAACACGACAACTACGAGTTTTTAGTGATATATCTCAAAAATGTAACGGGTCTTACATGCCTTGCAAATCCAATTGGAACCAAAAACCGTGGGCAATAACTCATAAAAATGGCCATAAACACGAAAAAGACGAGTTTTTAGGCATAACTCTCAAACATGTATCGGGTCTTAAAGTCATTGTAAATCGCCCTAGAACCCCAAAACTGTGGGCAATAGCTCATGAAAACGGCCATAAAACGCGAGAACGGCGAAGCTCGGTCATAACTTCCAAACATGTCAGGGTTCTTTCGAGACATGCAAATCCGGCTAAAACCCAAAAATTGTGGGCAATAACTCATGAAAATGACCATAAAACACGAAAACGACGAGTTTTTAGGCATAACTCTCAAACAGGTACCGGGTCTTAAGGTTGCTCTAAAAATCCCTAGAACCATAAAACTGTGGGCAATAGCTCATGAAAACAGCCCTAAAACGCAAAAACGACGAGTTTCTGGTCATATCTTTCCAACATGTATCAGCTCGGAAGGTCATCAGAATCGGCCTAGAACCCCTAAACTGTGGGCAATAGCTCATGAAAACGGCCATAAAACGCGAGAACGGCGAGTTTCTGGTCATATCTCTCAAACATGTCAGGGTTCTTTCGAGACATGCAAATCCGGCTGAAACCCAAAAACCGTGGCCAATAACTCATAAAAAACGCCATAAACACGAAAAAGACCACTATTTAGGCAAAACTCTCAAACATCAATCGGGTATTAAGGTTGCTCTAAATATCGCTAGAACCATAAAACTGTGGGCAATAGCTCATGAAAACGGCCATAAACGCGAAAACGACGAAGCCGTCATATCTTTCCAACATGTATCGTGGAAGGTCATCAGAATCGGCCTAGAACCCCTAAACTGTGGGCAATAGCTCATGAAAACGGCCATAAAACGCGAGAACGGCGAAGCCGTCATATCTCTCAAACATGTCGTGGTTCTTTCGAGACATGCAAATCCGGCTGAAACCCAAAAACTGTGGGCAATAACTCATGAAAATGACCTTAAAACATGAAAACGACGAGTTTTTAGGCATAACTCTCAAACATGTATCGGGTCTTAAGGTGGCTTTAAATAGCCCTAGAAACATAAAACTATGGGCAATAGGTCATGAAACGACCATAAAACGCGAAAACGACGAAGCCGTCATATCTTTCCAACATGTATCAGGTCGGAAGGTCATTGTAAATCGCCCTAGAACCCCTAAACAGTGGGCGGTAGCTCATGAAAATGGCCATAAAACACGACAACTACGAGTTTTTAGTCATATATCTCAAAAATGTAACGGGTCTTATAGGCCTTGCAAATCCAATTGGAACCAAAAACCGTGGGCAATAACTCATAAAAATGGCCATAAACACGAAAAAGACGAGTTTTTAGGCATAACTCTCAAACATGTATCGGGTCTTAAAGTCATGTAAATCACCCTAGAACCCCAAAACTGTGGGCAATAGCTCATGAAGACGGCCATAAAACGCGAGAACGACGAGTTTCTGGTCATAACTCTCAAACATGTCAGGGTTCTTTCGAGACATGCAAATCCGGCTGAAACCCAAAAACTGTGGGCAATAACTCATGAAAATGACCATAAAACACGAAAACGACGAGTTTTTAGGCATAACTCTCAAACATGTACCGGGTCTTAAGGTTGCTTTAAATAGCCCTAGAACCATAAAACTGTGGGCAATAGCTCATGAAAACGGCCCCAAAACGCAAAAACGACGAGTTTCTGGTCATATCTTTCCAACATGTATCAGGTCGGAAGGTCATCAGAATCGCCTAGAACCCCAAAACTGAGGGCAATAGCTCATGAAAACGGCCATGAAACGCGAGAACGGCGAAGCTGGTCATATCTCTCAAACATGTCAGGGTTCTTTCGAGACATGCAAATCCGGCTGAAACCCAAAAACTGTGGGAAATAACTCATGAAAATGACCATAAAACATGAAAACGACGAGTTTTTAGGCATAACTCTCAAACATGTATCGGGTCTTAAGGTTGCTTTAAGTAGCCCTAGAACCATAAAACTGTGGGCAATAGCTCATGAAAACGGCCATAAACGCGAAAACGACGAGTTTGTGGTCATCTTTTTCCAACATGTATCAAGCCTCGTCAGAATCGCCAGAGAAACCCTAAACAAGGCAATAGCTCATGAAAATGGCCATAACACACGTAAACTCCGAGTTTTTAGTGATATATCTCAAAAATGTAACGGTCTTATAGGCCTTGCAAATCCAATTGGAACCAAAACCGTGGGCAATAACTCATAAAAACGTCCATAAGCACGAAAAAGACGAGTTTTAGGCATAACTCTCAAACATGTATCGGGTCTTAAGTCATTGTAAATCGCCCTAGAACCCCAAAACTGTGGGCAATAGCTCATGAAAACGGCCATAAAACGCGAGAACGGCGAAGCCGTCATAACTCTCAAACATGTCGTGGTTCTTTCGAGACATGCAACCGCTAAAACCCAAAAACTGTGGGCAATAACTCATGAAAATGACCATAAAACACGAAAATGACGAGTTTTTAGGCATAACTCTCAAACATGTACCGGGTCTTAAGGTTGCTTTAAATAGCCCTAGAACCATAAAACTGTGGGCAATAGCTCATGAAAACGTCCCTAAAACGCAAAAACGACGAGTTTCTGGTCATATCTTTCCAACATGTATCAGGTCGGAAGGTCTTTGTAAATCGCCCTAGAACCCCTAAACAGTGGGCAGTAGCTCATGAAAATGGCCATAAAACACGACAACTATGTGTTTTTAGTCATATATCTCAAAAATATAACGGCTCTTACATGCCTTGCAAATCCAATTGGAACCAAAAATCGTGGGCAATAACTCATAAAAATGGCCATAAACACGAAAAAGACGAGTTTTTAGGCATAACTCTCAAACATGTATCGGGTCTTAAAGTCGTTGTAAATCGCCCTAGAACCCCTAAACTGTGGGCAATAGCTCATGAAAACGGCCATAAAACTCGAGAACGGCGAGTTTCCGGTCATATCTCTCAAACATGTCAGGGTTCTTTCGAGACATGCAAATCTGGCTGAAACCCAAAAACTGTGGGCAATAACTCATGAAAATGACCATAAAACATGAAAACGACGAGTTTTTAGGCATAACTCTCAAACATGTATCGGGTCTTAAGGTTGCTTTAAGTAGCCCTAGAACCATAAAACTGTGGGCAATAGCTCATGAAAACGGCCATAAAACGCGAAAACGACGAGTTTCTGGTCATATCTTTCCAACATGTATCAGGTCGGAAGGTCACTGTAAATCGCCCTAGAACCCCTAAACTGTGGGCAATAGCTCATGAAATAGGCCATAAAACGCGAGAACGGCGAGTTTCTGGTCATAACACTCAAACATGTCAGGGTTCTTTCGAGACATGCAACCGCCGAAACCCAAAACTGGGCAATAACTCATAAAAACGTCCATAAACACGAAAACGACGAGTTTTTAGGCATAACTCTCAAACATGTATCGGGTCTTAAGGTTGCTTTAAATAGCCCTAGAACCATAAAACTGTGGGCAATAGCTCATGAAAACGGCCATAAAACGCGAAAACGACGAGTTTCTGGTCATATCTTTCCAACATGTATCAGGTCGGAACGTCACCAGAATCGCCTAGAACCCTAAACTGTGGGCAATAGCTCATGAAAACGGCCATAAAACGCGAGAACGGCGAAGCTCGTCATATCTCTCAAACATGTCGTGGTTCTTTCGAGACATGCAATCCGCTCGAAACCCAAAAACTGTGGGCAATAACTCATGAAAATGACCATAAAACATGAAAACGACGAGTTTTTAGGCATAACTCTCAAACATGTATCGGGTCTTAAGGTTGCTTTAAGTAGCCCTAGAACCATAAAACTGTGGGCAATAGCTCATGAAAACGGCCATAAAACGCGAAAACGACGAGTTTCTGGTCATCTTTTTCCAACATGTATCAGGTCGGAACGTCACTGTAAATCGCCCTAGAAACCCTAAACAAAGCAATAGCTCTTTAAAATGGCCATTAAGCAAGAAAACTAAGATTTTTTATTCATATATCTCAAAAATGTAACGGGTCTTATAGACCTTGCAAATCCAATTGGAACCAAAAACTGTGGGCAATAACTCATAAAAACGTCCATAAGCACGAAAAAGACGAGTTTTTAGGCATAACTCTCAAACATGTATCGGGTCTTAAAGTCATTGTAAATCGCCCTAGAACCCCAAAACTGTGGGCAATAGCTCATGAAAACGGCCATAAAACGCGAGAACGGCGAAGCCGTCATAACTCTCAAACATGTCAGGGTTCTTTCTAGACATGCAAATCCGGCTAAAACCCAAAAACTGTGGGCAATAACTCATGAAAATGACCATAAAACACGAAAACGACGAGTTTTTAGGCATAACTCTCAAACATGTATCGGGTCTTAAGGTTGCTTTAAATAGCCCTAGAACCATAAAACTGTGGGCAATAGCTCATGAAAACGGCCATAAAACGCGAAAACGACGAAGCCGTCATATCTTTCCAACATGTATCAGTCAAGGTCATTGTAAATCGCCTAGAACCCCTAAACAAGGGCAATAGCTCATGAAAATGGCCATAAAACACGACAACTACGAAGTTTTAGTCATATATCTCAAAATATAACGGTCTTACATGCCTTGCAAATCCAATTGGAACCAAAACCGTGGCAATAACTCATAAAAATGGCCATAAACACGAAAAGACGAGTTTTTAGGCATAACTCTCAAACATGTATCGGGTCTTAAAGTCATTGTAAATCGCCCTAGAACCCCAAAACTGTGGGCAATAGCTCATGAAAACGGCCATAAAACGCGAGAACGGCGAGTTTCTGGTCATAACTCTCAAACATGTCAGGGTTCTTTCGAGACATGCAAATCCGGCTGAAACCCAAAAACTGTGGGAAATAACTCATGAAAATGATCATAAAACATGAAACGACAAGTTTTTAGGCATAACTCTCAAACATGTATCGGGTCTTAAGGTCATTGTAAATCGCCCTAGAACCATAAAACTGTGGGAAATAGCTCATGAAAACGGCCATAAAACGCGAAAACGACGAAGCTTAGTCATATCTTCCAACATGTATCGGTCGAAGGTCATTGTAAATCGCCTAGAACCCCTAAACTGTGGGCAATAGCTAATGAAAACGGCCATAAACGCGAGAACGGCGAAGCCGTCATATCTCTCAAACATGTCAGGGTTCTTTCGAGACATGCAAATCCGGATGAACCCAAAAACTGTGGGCAATAACTCATGAAAATGACCATAAAACACGAAAACGACGAGTTTTTAGGCATAACTCTCAAACATGTATCGGGTCTTAAGGTTGCTTTAAATAGCCCTAGAACCATAAAACTGTGGGCAATAGCTCATGAAAACGGCCATAAAACGCGAAAACGACGAGTTTCTGGTCATATCTTTCCAACATGTATCAGGTCTGAAGGTACATGTAAATCGCCCTAGAACCCCTAAACTGTGGGCAATAGCTCATGAAAACGGCCATAAAACGCGAGAACGGCGAGTTTCTGGTCATATCTCTCAAACATGTCAGGGTTCTTTCGAGACATGCAAATCCGGCTGAAACCCAAAAACTGTGGGCAATAACTCATGAAAATGACCATAAAACATGAAAACGACGAGTTTTTAGGCATAACTCTCAAACATGTATCGGGTCTTAAGGTTGCTTTAAGTAGCCCTAGAACCATAAAACTGTGGGCAATAGCTCATGAAAACGGCCATAAAACGCGAAAACGACGAGTTTCTGGTCATCTCTTTCCAACATGTATCAAGTCGGAACGTCACTGTAAATCGCCCTAGAAACCCTAAACAGTGGGCAATAGCTCATGAAAATGGCCATAAAACACGAAAACTACGAGTTTTTAGTCATATATCTCAAAAATGTAACGGGTCTTACATGCCTTGCAAATCCAATTGGAACCAAAAACCGTGGGCAATAACTCATAAAAATGCCCATAAACACGAAAAAGACGAGTTTTTAGGCATAACTCTCAAACATGTATCGGGTCTTAAAGTCATTGTAAATCGCCCTAGAACCCCAAAACTGTGGGCAATAGCTCATGAAAACGGCCATAAAACGCGAGAACGGCGAAGCTCGTCATAACTATCAAACATGTCTGGGTTCTTTCGAGACATGCAAATCTGGCTAAAACCCAAAAACTGTGGGCAATAACTCATGAAAATGACCATAAAACACGAAAACGACGAGTTTTTAGGCATAACTCTCAAACATGTATCGGGTCTTAAGGTTGCTTTAAATAGCCCTAGAACCATAAAACTGTGGGCAATAGCTCATGAAAACGGCCCTAAAACGCAAAAAAGACGAAGCCGGGTCATATCTTTCCAACATGTATCATCTCGGAAGGTCATTGTAAATCGCCCTGGAACCCCTAAACAGTGGGCAGTAGCTCATGAAAATGGCCATAAAACACGCGACAACTACGAGTTTTTAGTGATATATCTCAAAAATATAACGGCTCTTACATGCCTTGCAAATCCAATTGGAACCAAAAACCGTGGGCAATAACTCATAAAAATGGCCATAAACACGAAAAAGACGAGTTTCTGGTCATATCTTTCCAACATGTATCAGGTCGGAAGGTCACTGTAAATCGCCCTGGAACCCCTCAACCGTGGGCAATAGCTCATGAAAACGGCCATAAAACGCGAGAACGGCGAAGCCGTCATAACTCTCAAACATGTCGTGGTTCTTTCGAGACATGCAAATCCGCCAAACCCAAAAAACTGGGCAATAACTCATGAAAATGACCATAAAACATGAAACGACAAGTTTTTAGGCATAACTCTCAAACATGTATCGGGTCTTAAGGTTGCTTTAAATACCCTAGAACCATAAAACTGTGGCAATAGCTCACGAAAACGGCCATAAAACGCGAAAACGACGAAGCTTCGTCATATCTTTCCAACATGTATCGGTCGGAAGGTCATCAGAATCGCCCTCGAACCCCTAAACAGTGGGCAATAGCTCATGAAAATGGCCATAAAACGCGAGAACGGCGAGTTTCTGGTCATATCTCTCAAAAATGTCACGGTTCTTTCGAGACATGCAACCGGGCCGAAACCCAAAACTGTGGGCAATAACTCATGAAAATGACCATAAACATGAAAACGAAGTTTTAGGCATAACTTTCAAACATGTATCTGGTCTTATGGTTTCTTTAATTCGGCCTAGAACCACTAAACTGTGGGAAATAGCTCATGAAAACGGCCATAAAACGCGAAAACGACGAAGCTTCGTCATATCTTTCCAACATGTATCAGGTCGGAAGGTCATCAGAATCGCCTAGAACCCCTAAACTGTGGCAATAGCTCATGAAAACGGCCATAAACGCGAGAACGGCGAAGCTCGTCATATCTCTCAAACATGTCGGTTCTTTCGAGACATGCAAATCCGGCTGAAACCCAAAAACTGTGGGAAATAACTCATGAAAATGATCATAAAACATGAAACGACAAGTTTTTAGGCATAACTCTCAAACATGTATCGGGTCTTAAGGTCAGTGTAAATAGCCCTAGAACCATAAAGCTGCTCGAACATGCGTAGTTAATCTTCAAGCGATTTCTCAAGGAGGAAAGTTTCACAAGCGCCATTCGACAAAAATCAAAAATACTCCAAAATTCCATCCACATGGAGTTTCTTCATGTTTTCTTCCAATATAATTTAAAATTACATCACTTAATTTGTTCTTCATATCTTGCAGTAGTTTTATGGATGTGATTCTCCAACGATTTGTAAATCATCCATCTTTTTATGGATTAGATGTAATTAATTGAACAACCCTTTTGTTCTCATAATACCTGATAAAACAAATCTTGAAGGTGTGTTTGATGTTAACGAAACACATCAACACTTTATTTGTTCTCGATGAACATCGCTACATATTCTTTTGCTAGTTACTTAGGCCATCAGGTTCATGAATTGGGGGTTGTTTCGCATGACGACCACACCAACAAATTCCATATCAAATACTTAAGAACCACATTGTTTAATACAAAGAATATAATATGCTAACAGATGTGTTGGATTATGTATATACCTGTCAACAATTCTAGTCTTTTCTTTCTCCGCCATATATTTTTGAGATTCTCTTCAGCATTTCCTTTTCGCTTTGGAAAGAATCTATCAACACTGTTGTGAGTCATTGATATGATATATAGTCCAAAGCATGTATAATTAAATACCAATGTCTTTGGATCTACCCTTTGAAGTAGATCATCATCAACAAGTTTGGTGTGCTTTCAAATTCCATTCTTAGTAATCTCTTGGTGTAGTAAATATTTTACCTGAACAAATATTCACCTTCTCATGGAATTATTCATGATCAAGTTACTTTATCTTATAACGGTGAATCGCGCGAATATAATGTTGCTCTCTCAAACTTTTTGAAATATTAGGACAACTAGTGTTCCAATTTTTTGTAAATTCATCAAATATGAGAACATAAATCCTTTGCCATATTATAATTTCTTATCATGTTAGTAAATTCAAAACATCATTTCAGATATCGCAGAATATCTTCCATACATGATGGTTTCGAAACAACTCTTTTCAACTCCTAGATTACCTTGATGTTGAAAACTATCTTTCGAATATCAAGAATCATGGAGATAAATGTTGATACTTATATACCAACACCGGAATTGTTACTCTTTGATTTAATACCAACTATTAAATTTTCACTTGAGTAATCGAAACTTATTGAAAGTTTGTAAATGGGACTTTTTAAACTCTTTAGATTAACACTTCAAAATAATACTTATACCGCCTCAGAAAGTAAATAACTGTAATTCTTTTAGTTCTTCATCATCTGTTATAACTGCTTAAGGTGGTAAACCCGGATGCCAATGACTAGAACAACTATGCAAATTCACTTTGATTTAATTTATGATAAATAGTGTTCAACTTTTTAATCAAATTGTCGTTGAACTCCCACCAAAAACAATATCCTCACATTGCTTTAGTGATCACATCTAACCAAATCCACCACATCAAAAACCGATCATCACGGAGAGTTGATGTAGCTCAATGCTTAACAGTCAATCAACATGTTCATCATATCTACTATATGATCTCATGCTTTACCTTTCTAAGCGATCCGTGTTCGAGACCATGTTTGTAATATTGCTAGGCTCATTCAGAAGATCAAATGTTAGTTTCGTGATGAGCAAATCACTGTTTCACGGCCGTAGATACACTTTCGCAGTAATCTAACACACCTCGATCATCACGTGGTGCTTCTCGAACAACAAGCTTTAGCAACGATGCTAACTAAGGATGAACACTTTAAAAATCCCTGAAATTTGTGTGTTTGAGGGATCATCTTATAATGCTACCATTGCTAACTAAGCAATACAAGATGCATAAAGGATTAACATCACATACAATTCATAATATGATATGATATGGCCTTTTCTTCTTTGTGCTTCCGATCTCCTATCTTCAAGCCTAATTTAACATGATCTCCATCATCACCCCAAGATTGCATCAAGGTCAATGACGCTGCTCCATGGTTGTCGCCCACCAGCCTTCAACTATTATAACTACTTTGAATAGAAACGCGTGTCTTAATGGTAGTAATTTAAAGACAACCATATGGTTCTGGCCGGCTGCCAACTTACAATAAGGAACATTGATACATCAAATATAATCACAATCATGGCTATATCACATCACAAAGACACCCTCGCAAAACAAAGTTAGACGCCTAATTTTCTTTTGCATGTTTTACGTGGTTTGGGGCTTCTATAAGTGTCGCCTAACTTCACGAACAAGAACCACAATGTTGATGCTTGAACCATCAAGCAACCATTGTAAATTGATCTATACTATAATGGGAGAGATGACACCAAGAAGCCACTTATGCAATACAAGTTGCATGTTCAAGCAAGTGGAGCAAGTCTCATGAACGATGTCATGTAAGGTTATCCTCGGTCGCCTCATCCCATCATACCGCAGTAAGATTCAAAGTACACAACAAGCAATTTGATAATAAAATATCATCACTTGCATAATTGACCATTGTGTTCCCCACTCTCCAAGCAACAAGATCTACATATAGACACGGCCCGATACTAATTCCTGTGAGGGTTCATAGCATGGAAAACAAAAAATTTCTAACGATGCAAACAAACAAGCCAAGATCTATCTACTAGATTGTAGCAACGAGTCGATATAGGAACTCACCTCAAGATTCCAAAGCTGTTAACAAGAGCGATTCGTGGGTGATGTAGTCGTATTCTTTCCGATCTCAAGATCGTAGACGATCCTTATGGCGCCATCGCTCCTACAGCGCCCCGCAATCGGGTCACATCGCTCAGATTGATGAAGACCTTCCTCTCCTTGTTCCAAAGCAGAAGCGGAGGTAGTAGCACTCTCTCATGATTCCTGACAACGGGCGTGGTACCTAAGTATAGGGGAGATCTCGCAGGCTTCGCCTTAAGCTGGAGCGAGTATGGTGGACTATGAGAGAGGCCTACATCTAGGGTTTAGAGGAACCAAGGAGAGAGGGCTAGGCCGGTGCATAGGGCAAGGGAGGGCCCCAATTCGGCTAGGCAAACCCTAGGGGTGGCGGCGATTTGGTGGAGGCCAAGGTTAGGGCTAGGGTTTAGAGGAGAGAGGTGTTCAGAGGGGCACCCCTGCCCCTTCTTTTATAGGTGGAGGGCGCCGGCGGGGAGGAGAGTCCTCCCCAAGTCGGACTCCTTGAGTGGTGGGTGAGGAGAGGAACCTCCCCGTAGGTTTCCTACTCTCCTCCACCAAGCAAACCGCTGTTTGACTTTTCAAATTGGCTTGACTTTTCAAACTAGGATTTGACTTATCCCTTTATTTTGCCCAGCCATGATACCTAGTACATGATGCAAACCATTCCAACTTGTTATGACACATTAATGTACCCTTCCTCCTGAGTGCTTCTGATCTTCCGACTTCTAGAACATTCCCAATGAAAACACCTAATCATTCTCCAACTCAAACGGACTTTCCTTATATGAATCTTAGTCTCCTGACCATTCCAGATCTCCTCGGATATCACGGATCCCATCTCGAGACCAACAACATTCGTCTCTTACTCATCATTCCATAACTACTCAACAAAGATCGAATCCTTATGTGTCTCCCACAGCTCGTGAATTATGCGACATGATCAAAACATCGAACAATAACCAATAGAGGAATCTGAAATTCATATGGCTACATATTTCTACGATTACTTATGATCGAATGAACCACTTACATACGATACCAATTTCCTTTGTCTCACGATAGTTTATTTATCCGAGGTTTTGATCGCTTCAGATCTCTGCATACCTAGTTCAACCTCGTTACCAATAAGTACTCTTTTCTCATTCCCGTGGTATGTGATCCCTTGTGAGCCAGTCACATGCTTGCAAGCTAATTGGATGGCATTCCACCTAGAGGGCCCAGAGTATATCTATCTGTCATATGGATGGACAAATCCCACTCTTGATCCATGTGTCTCAACCCATACTTTCCGAACACTCAATGCCACCTTTATAGCCACCCGCCACGGTGGTGTTTAATGTCATCAAAGCATCCTTCCCAAGGATGGTCATAAGCATGATCTCATGGTCGTAAGGAATTAGGTTACTATGTATCATAAAGCTTATAACAAATGAACTATATTAAATGACTTGATCTTTATGCTATGCTTAACTATAGGAGTATGTCCATCACATCATTCTCCTAATGATATGACCCTGTTGTTAATAACATCTCTATGTTCATGATCAGTAAACCATGATCATATATTAACCAACAAGCTAGTTTAACAAGAGACTTTACTAGGGACTCTTTTATGTTTACAAATCACACAAGTATTAATGTTTCCGGTTAATACAATTATAGCGTGGTATGTAAACATTTATCATAAGTATGAAGATATGATAATAACCACTTTATTATTGCTCTCTTGGCATATCTCCAACACCGCCCACAAATAAGTGTACGTTTGGCTTCAAAATTTGTCCACAAAAAGTGTACTTCTACCTTTCCAATGCACTTTAAATTAGAAAAAATTGCTTCACGGAAATCAAGTCCAATAACATTTAGCAAATGGTCTCTTCAATTTATTTATGGACCTGAGGGAGTATGTGGAGTAACTTAGAGTAGTAACATGCATATGTTAATAGTCTAAGGTACTACTCCATATTGTAAAATAACATAGATGTGGTATCATGCAAAGTCTTATTTATTACAATGTAGACTCATTCTTTCTTGAAATTTGTGATGTTTCTGGTAACATTGCTAGTTGACAATACATGTAGGACTATGTTACTATCCAAGTTACTCCCACTATGACTAGCCTTATATACATAGTCAAAGTTTATAAATATTGACTTTTTCTATGGCGCATGAACCTGAGGGGAGTAAGTTTGACTGAAGAAAGTTGTTAGACGTACGCTTATTTAATGCGACGAAGGGAGTAAATACGTCAGAGCGTTGTTGCACGAAAATAGCTAGATCATGACGCTTAGGGGAAGTCAGATGCATGGTGCACTACCACGCCCAAATACCAAGATGCCACGCCGTCCAACGGTCAATGGAGTGTGCCACGTTGTACCTTATTTGTTCATGGAAAACGATGAAGCCAATCAGATTCCGTAATCATCCATCCCACTTGATCGCCAAGAGCTAGCCGCTAAATCCTTCCAATAGACGCCAACCAATCAAAGTTGCGTATCAAGCCCTTCCACGGATCGCCGAGCCACCCGCTGAATCCTTCTAGAAGACGCGATCGACGGCCACAAAGGTCGCGCTTAGGTTAGATCTATGTTCCTCATTCGCCTTAGGGTTAGCTGGGTTTAGGATGTAGTCAACGGGTTTCACAAGTTTGACCGTACATTAAAATGTGCATAACTAATTCAAAAATCAAAAAATACAAAAACCTTCGTGATGGTGTCATGTTATGTGACATAGTTGTGAGGAAAAATATCAAACTTGGTCTATTGATCATATTTCAAAAACCCTTCACAAAATGACATATCCTCCGAGGTTTTTTGGCTTTCAGTCAAAATGACCAATGATATGGCTAGAATCAAGGCATAGTTTAGATAATGTGCCCATATTGGGCATGCATGTGTATAATGGATGACTAACAATGTTGTAGTACAAAGTTTTCCTTTTCGACGCATAGAAAATCCATTTTCTATTTTCTGAGTGCCGAAAGAGGGGGGATTTGTGAAGCAACCACCAAATTGAAGTTTCAAAATGGTAACATCCTATTTTTCAAAAATACTATACCACCTAGCATGTACAATTTCCCAACTTGAGTATCTCAAACCTTTTATTCCATCCCTCGTGAAAAAGACAAATCCTGCCGAATCGGTTGGAAGTGGGTAAGATATGAACTACAGTTACATGATTTTATGCTGATAATTTTTTGTAAAAATCATTTTTAGGTTCACAGCATGCTATTTCATCATAGATCCAATGCTTGTTTTGTGAACCTCAGCCCCTAGCTAAGAATATTTATGGAAACCCTTCAAAAAGTTTGACCAGACATTCAAATATGCATACCTAATTCAAAAAAAATCAAAAAAATACAAAACCTTCGCTTGGTGTCATGTTATGTGACATAGTTCTGAGGAAAAATATCAAACTTGGTTTTAGAAATGGTCGAAAAAAAACTTCCTTACAAATGGGGTGGTTTACCCTAGCTTTGGAGCCCATTTCTACCACATTTTGGGTGAGGGTGAGTTGTACTTCACAAAAGGGATCAGGGTGAGGATGAGTTGTATTGTACATATGAGAAAAACGTTGTAAGCTCATACAAACATAGAAAAGTGACATAGCTACATTTGTTGAAATTCAAATTTACCATCATATTTGAATTTTGTCCAAATTATCAACAAGTGACAAATTATTATAATAACAAATGTTTACAACAACAACTGCCGAATTATTACAATAAAAAATGTTTACAACAACAAGTGCCAAATTCAAAGTCTATTTCTTTTGGCTCTTCTTACCCAATGCTTTCTTTCTCCTTCACAAGTTTCACACCACACAACAGGTTTATGCTCTTCTTTTTCTTACCATTACCATCTGGCCTCCCCACAACACGTCCAAGAGTCTCCTTCACCTCCTGCACCTCCTCAACAACACAATCTGGCACCAGAGCCTCATCAACATGGTCACTTTGCACCAGAGTCTCAACAACATGGTCAGTTTGCACCAGAGCCTCAACAACAGGCTCATTTTGCACCAGGGCCTCAACAATAGGCTCATTTTGCACCAGAGCCTCAACAATGTGCTCATTTTGCCCCTCATTTTGCACCAGAGCTTCCAAATCAGAAACGGTGTGCCCTAAAGCCTCAACAATTTGCACATCATCCTCCAAACAAGTTCAGATTGACCTCAAAGAAGACCAAATATGATCCGTTAGTTCTCTTCTTTCTTGGCCATTGATTCTTGCCCTTTCACTGCCAGCATTCGCCAACAACAAGAGGTGGGCCTTTTCTCCACGCCTCCCAAAACAAGCAAGTTAGCTGGGAGAAAATCATCAACAAGAAATGGGATAGATTTTGGATGAACATACTTTGGCTTTTCAGTAGTGTATCTGCACTTGGTAGAGCCAGTGTCCAAGTTCTTCACAGAGTTTGCATCTATTCTTGTTACCTTTTTGGGCCCTTTTTGGCTTGGCATCTTTCTTTCCCTTCTTGCCGCTCCCACCTTTCTCAAACCAAGCCTTGAATCTACTCTGCTTGGGTCTGCCAGCCTTTCTTTTCATCAAAGGAGGACACAAGGAGAACTGAATGTCCACTTGTGCCAATCGAGACTGATCTATAAGTGCCGAATCGTGTTCCATATGAAGCCTTGAATTTTGCTGTATAATACTCATGCAAATATGGGTGCATATTTAGCTTGTGTTTGAGGCCAAGAAAAGTATGGCATGCTCACAAGGCTTCCCAAAGGTGTTGCCACTCAAGACATGTGCATTCATGCAATTGAGTGTCAACAACATGCCTCCCCGCAGCCTTTTGTATCTCCGATTTCAAGACCCCCACAATGAGGATTTCTCAACACGCAAATGTGCAAGATTTCGCCCTGCTGACCACCCATCGACAACATAAGGAAGATTATCTCCTTGAAGAACACCACCAAGCCTTCTTCTCAATTCCCACAACCTCATGATCATGATCCTGATCTGTGAACCATGTCATGGACAGGCAAGTCTTTAACTCCTTCACTTTGTTGTTGAAACTTTCGCCAAATTATTGTTGATATGATCACATTTGATGGCAAGAAGTTAAAACCAGACTGCACTATAAAAGAGAATTGTAGGTTTCCAACCATGTACAAAACTTGACCCTATCCTCCTCAGTGAGCATGCCGCCTTAATCTTCTCAAGGTGATATGAATGTGTCTCACTGGTGTAAGATCTTGTCACGGCCACATGCGTCCAAAATCATCTCCTCTGAATTTTTTGATCAAATTCATCCACATATGGCCGAAGCACTCCCTCTCAGCATGAGGGAAAACAATCTTCACTGCATTTTCTAAACCTTTACATGCATCTGTGTGCACTCCCAATGGAGATACTGGCCCTATGCATCTTTTCAACTATATTTTGAACCATGTCCATGATGCCTCTGTCTCAAACTGAAACATGCCAATAGCTACAGAGAACATCCAATTGTGTCCATCTAAAGCATTGCATGTCGCTAGTTGACCATTCCACTTTCCAAACCAAGAAAGATGAGTCTATACTCAAATATGGACGGCACGCTTTGAAGCCATCGATGCAAGGCTTTAAAGCCATGAAGAAGTTAGAGAAGAAGACTTTCCCATTAGCTGTTACCTCAAAGATTCATCTCCACAACACCGCCAGTGACCTCTTCTCTACTTCGCTTAGTTATAAAGCATTCAAAAGGTATTTGCCCAATCACCATATAGCTCTTTTCATTGCCCTTGCTTTGCCTTCCACACCGTAGTATAATTCAGCTTAATGGGGTACTTTTCTAAGTCTATTTTCAGTCTCTTTGCGTTGTTGTTTGTCGTTGTGGCTAAAATGGGCTTGATCTTTTCTCGCAACCCATAATTGTGATGTCATCTTTGTAACTGTTTGAGAACTTATAATGCAAGTATGAGGTTTTGGAATTTGATTCACTCTTATTGTCCTTCCATCGTTGGCCTAGCAGATATATACCACTTGCAAGGCTTGGCACCACCATCGTAATCCCACGATTTTGCATAGTACTTCTTTTATCAGTCCACATAGTCTTGGTAGCAAACTCATGTTTGACTGCATATGTCCTGAAACACATCCTAAATTCATCCATGCTTGGAAACAATCTCCCAACTTCAATAACTGGGTCCTCTTTGTCATAAACTGTTACTAGATCATCATCATGTGCATCATCTACATGAACTGCAGCATTTTCCAACAACTCTAGATCTATATCTGCCTCTTCATCTCTTAAATGGTTCTCACCATCATTTGCAGGTTCATCCCTCTTCTTCTCCTTCTCTCTGTCATCTATAGGAATGCCAAAAAGCTTTGCCATTTCAATGTCATCTGTTGGTGCAATGACCAAATCAGTCCGGTCATGTATCTCAACCTAATTCCGCATAACAATATAATCCTTTGTGCATTAGCATCTGCAGCATCCCCTTGTGCATTACCATCATCCTCCACTGTTAACACTTCCAAATCAGTAAGTATAAGCATTGCTTGCCTTTGTGAAGCCCAATCATCCTCGACCATCTGAGCAGCCAGCTTCGAGGCCACATATCCAACCCTCGAATCAGATTTCAGATCAATGAGCTCTGCTAAAAACAGAACAGTTTTGCTTGTCCAACTGTTTTGCTCATCGATTTCATCAACTATATGTTCCCCTGTCTCAACCCTAACATAGTCACATTTGCAATCATCAAATCAGAATAAAGAAACTTCTTGCTCTAGCACCCAAACCACACTATCCCCAATTTTTCCACCATTTTCCTCACCGCCTCTCTCCCATGTTTATTAGCTCTTGGGATCAACATGTTCTAATTCCACCTCCCATTTAACAACTGTGTCTCTCTCAATGAGCTGCGTTGCCATCAACTAAAACAGCCCTAGAGGGAAAAAATTGATGCGAATTCAAGGTTTGGCCAACATCGCTCCCCCTGTTTTTGGCGTGCACCGAGCTAGCGGAAGTAACAAAGAGCTCAACCTTAGAGAAATTAAGTGCGTAGATACAGGATATACCGATTAGAAGTCCCTCTCCATGCTCCATCTCGCTCCTCGCCCATTCAGCACACCCTCGCCCACAATCTAGCATCAATGGGCACGCCAGATCTCGAATTGAGAAGAATGGGAGGAATAGCTTAAATGGCACTCACCACCTTCGCCGTCGAAAGCGCCGCCGCTTGAATTAATTGTCGTACGCCACCGCCGAGAACGATGGTGAGGTCCGCCGCCGTGGAAGTTATGGTCAGTGTGACGCGCGCCTCGGTCGGAAGCGGGTTGGTTTGGTTTGACTGGCTGTCCCAACCGACCGGTTTGGCTTAACCCTAATCTTGGAACAAAGTTAAATGTGTCCTTAACGCTTTATGACCCGTGTGACCCTGATATTAGCTGCCTCACAACCGTCAGATGCGAGCTATTCTTTTCAACGATGTCGTGTTTTTCCAATTCCGTAAAGACGCCGTGATAGGAGCTATAAGCCCAGCATGTAGTGGGGTAGGTAGAAAACAAAATACAGGAATACAAATTGACTATGGTACTTCAGGACGATCGCCGTTGTTCTTCCACCTTCACAACAGGTTTGAGTGAGTTTGGGTGGATGGTAAGCTGGCTCTCTAGTTGTTCCTTGAGTGTGTCGGGGCTGGAAGTGTTGAGTAGCAAGACTTGCTTGAGTTGGCTTAGATGCTCCAGGCCAGAGAACTGATATGATGGCGACCCATGGCAGCAGTCAATGGTGAGCAGCTCTAGTTGTTTCATTGTTTCCCTTCCAAATCTCACATGTAAACTGCTGGAGCTGCAACTGCAAGCAATCTCGAAGATCTTGATGTTTTTGTAGGACTCGTACTCCATTGCGTTCTCATAGTCACGGAAATGAAGCTCGCCATCGTGAAGCTGCTTGACGCGAAGAATGCGTAAATGTGGTAGCCTGCCGAGGAAGTTTATGTCACCTTTCATCAAAGTGGTCACCTCCACCTCCAACTTTGCGAGCTTTCCGCTGCTGGCCGCCGTTCCCCCATCTTGGCAACTTAGACACATGTCCGTATAGCTTCAGGCTCCGAAGGTTGCTACACGACTGGAGGAAGATCATGTCATCCAAGCAATCATTATTGTTTTGGTCACTATTTTGCTTTTCCAGCTGCACTGACAAGGATTCCAGATGTACAAGACCATTGATTGCACGGAAAAACTTGGCACTGTTCTTCCTGTTAATGCCAGACACCTGAGCTTGCGCAATTGGGTGAGTTTCTTGAGATCTTGCACAAAGCTCTTTGACGACCCTGGAGCTTCAACATTGACAACTCCAAGTGTGTGCAACGCCTTCAGTCTACCAATCCCTCTAGGCACCTCAACACCGACTAGGTTATGACCATGCTTCTTGCACAACATATTTGGGATGCCAGCACGTATGTACTGCAGTTTCGCTAACTTTTTTATGCTCTCTGGAAGGCAGACTATGGAGGTGCCCCTGATGTCCAAAGTCTGCAGCTTGGCAGTTCGCCCAGCTTACTCGGTAGATGGAGGATCTCACGCTGTCCTCGCAGTGAGAGGAACTTGAGGTGAACCAGGCATCTTACCATCCTCTCGAGATCTTCATGTTTTACACCACCTGCAGATGCATCCTCTAGATCAAGCACCCGTAGCAGCTTCATATTTTCAGATATGAAGAACGATCTCCACTCCCCAAACACTGTTAGAGACTGTAGCCGGGAGAAGTTGATGATGCTCTCGAACACAGTTATATCTGATCTATCCCAGCTCTGCAATATGACGAGGTGATGGCGGCCCCTGCAGCCTTGTGTGTTTCTGGTGGAACGGCCCCCTAATTCCAAGACAAGGTCATCATCATCATCATCATCTGCCATTCGACGTGAGACAATGTACTCACGGATGAATCCATTGACCTGACACGACGACATCATCCGTGTGTCGTCCCTCTGTTCAGTGCTGGCTATCATATGTGGTGGCTGTTGGATTATGCTCAGATCAACGAGGTCGGAGAACTGAGTCTCCCCATTCTCCTCTACGGATTCTTCATGCTGCTTATTATCCCTAGAGTAACCCTCTGCAATCCATCGCCTTACTAGCCGTCTCCGCCTGATGATGTGATCACGAGGGAAAATTGACAAGTACAAGATACATGACTTGAGGGAATCAGGACAAGTACTCATGTAGGTACGCATCCAGCAGAATAGACACTTTAGGCTGTCAATCGTCTCCAGATCATCCATAAAATTATCATTCATAGAACGTGCACCTGCTTCCATCATCCCCACTGACTTGTTAGCCAGTAATCCAGCTATCTCAACTATTACTTTGGGAAGTCCACCACACTTGGACACAAGTTCTTCCACCTCTGCAAGATCACTCGTGAGGTAATGTACGACGTAATGGATACTTCCTACATACCTGTGGTTTAAACATTTTCGGATTAAAATTAAATGCCAAGCCCAAGTTAGACAGACAGACAGACAGACAGCACACACGCAACCAAAAAAATTGTACCCATTCCAA
The DNA here is from genome assembly GCA_023614405.1 of Avena insularis. NCBI lineage: Eukaryota > Viridiplantae > Streptophyta > Magnoliopsida > Poales > Poaceae > Avena > Avena insularis. Next base: position 401,877,932 of record CM042695.1, read on the forward strand.
GTAAAAACATAATCTGAAACATATTTGGAGAACATGTGAAAAGGTGGAAGCAAACTAGAAAGAGGTGCAGAGGGTCACGCGCGAGGAGGGTTGAGCAGGAGACTCTGGCAGTAGTAGAAGGGTGTAAGAGGAGGGTTGTGCTGGTGCCGGTTACGAAGACCAAAAACACCACCACACCACAAGCGTGTGCATCCAGTAAAATGGTACATATGGACGTCATAAATTTGCGGACGCAAAGAGAAAATCTGCTGAATCATGATTGCTTGGCAGTGCAATGCAGAGATCCCAGGTGATCATCCTGCCGTGCATCCATGGCGAGGCCCCTGGTCGCGCCTGGCCACTACTTTTGCCACCGTGAACCTTCATCACGCCAGCGATTGTGAAAGAAGCTGCTGAGAGGTGCATCGCGACGTGTACCACGAGGCCGTGAACTTGAACGGTGGACCTCCATCACACACCTGCGGTGAACTGAAGCACACCCGCCCCAACGCCCCACCATCGCCGTCTGCAGCTACGGGCATTCATGGAGTCTTTGCCTCAAACTGCTGCTAAACCCTATCGGCAAGCCTGGGAGACTGCCCAGGTTGTAGGCATGCATTTTAGGTCCGCCCAAGATGGGGAGAAAGATTGCTGCGCTATTGTCTGGGAGGAGAGGCCCGTGTCAGTTTGAGGCCATCCCAGTAGAATGGACAGAGCAAACATGCACATACCAATCTCTAGAACTCTGCATGAACTTGGGTTGAACATTTTGAAACCAGGACTGTTCGAGCCACTACCTGATTATAGCCAACCATTTGCCACTGAGAACTGAAATAAAGTACTAAACTAAGTTTTTATTAGAATCAACCCGTTGAAACCCAAACTATACAAACCCATATAGAGAAATTGGTCAAATGCACCTATATTATAGCAAAACCATAGTCAGATTTAGGTATGTAGTAGTAGACTCTTGTTAGAAATAATGGGCCCATTTCTATGGCACATATAAAGCCGGTGTGTGTGTCTGTGTGGAATCTCATATGTGTGGCATCCCATGTTGGTGGAAGCTCAGATGTATGTGGCAAGGGAAGTGAGGGCTAAGTTCAGTGCCGCATAAAAAGTTAGAGCAGAGTTGCAGGACCTTATAAGATGGAATGTTTCACCACTTGGTAAGTTAGTGAGAAGAGGAGTCACACACACACATGCTCGTCTCTCCGCTGCTGCTCATTCTAAGCCTCAACCGAGCTTATTTTTGCTACTTAGAAAAATACGGGTTGTTCCAGGATCGTGAGCTATCTGTAACTGACCCAAACACATGTGGCGTGGATTCGGGCCATGTTGTACCTGTTAGGTTTTTCCCGAGCTGCTCTGTATAAACTCTCGAATGGCTTCCACGACACATACATCAAAACAAAGTAGGGTTTTTGCCAACTCTCTTCTTCGTATCCTACTCCATCGCGAGAGCCGTTGTGCATGGACGAATGGGAGAGCAGATCTTCGGAACCACTCAACCATGTGATCCTGTGCTGGAGATAGTGAATAATGGGATGAGCTCTACACGACTTCGTGCAATCTTCGGCATGGCTCAGCTACCCAAGTTGGGTGTGCATATATTCGCCGTCTCCGTTGTTGACTCTCCGCTGTAGTCACGGCTGCTCCATTTGCGAACAATCAATATGTGTCTTGTGCACATGTCTACCACTTAAACATGTTTTATGAGTACATGTTTTCCTACTACATGTTTCTATTTATCCTATATTCAAACACATCTGGTATGTTACAGTTACATCTGCTAGTATTTAGTTTGATCATAGTTTATATTCTAGAATTAATCATGAAAACATTACCAACAGTCTTGAAAAGGACTCCATAGAATAGCATGAAGTAATTTCTTGTCAGAAGTACACACCTCCTTTTTGAAGAGATCAAAAGCTGCATCAGCATGTAGACATTTAACATTAAACACGAGATCTCCCTTGTTTCCTGCACAATGTTTGGCAATACTTCCTTCATTTGTAATGACAATGATATAATTCTTAGAAAATCCAGAGACCAATTCAGCATGTATCAAGTCCCATTCTTCAGTTGACCGCAGATCATCAATGATAATGAGACACCGATGTTTCTTCAATATCCCACGACACTTCACAATGGGGTTTTCACTTTCCATCATATCAATGCCGTGGTCCTTGTTAGCTAGAAGAGATTGAGAATGGAAACTCAAAAGTAAACTCCGAGAGAAATCCCTCAAATTGAACGGATATGCTACATCTACCCAGCCATACTTGTTAAATAGGCCGTGTCTGTTCCTCTCAATTAGGCGACGATCATAAAGAATTATTTCGCAGAAAAAATTCTGGAGAAGAGCTGATTTCCCAACACCAGATATTCCCCACACGGACATGATTTGAATCGATTTGAAAAATGCATTAGTCATATATTGATGAAGGTCATTCATCTCTGACCTGCGCCCGACAAGGGGATGCTTTGCCATCCATTCTTCGACGGCTTTCGTTACAGGGTTTTTAGTTTGATTGATACAATGTGCACAATTATGGCTTCCATCACCTCGCCTTTTATCACCACCACCTTGTGAAGTCTGAAAATAAGAAACAAAATAGTTAGTGCGTACTAGCAAACAATTTTACTGTGGACATTGCTAAAATCGAAAGTGATGTGCATTTTATATTGGGACCAACTAGGCATAGATAGAACATTATTAAGCAAAATATATCAAGGATCCCTGTCACAGAAACAAACAAGAATTAGAGATCTGGAAAATAAATGGCTTTTTAGTGTATGTGTGACTGAGACCAGGGTTTTTTATCCGGCTACATATTTTTTACCTCACTACACCAGAAAATCTGGTTATCGACAAGTCTGGAAAATCTCATTATTTCTTCGTTCGAATTTACTCAAACAAATTTGGAATTCAAATTTTCTTGGCACCAAACAAATATATTTTGTTCGTAGAATAGCAATACTGTTTATCCAAGGAAGGGGTAAGATCATTCTAGCTAACTAAACATGTCACGATGTCGATTCGCAGTTCCAGCACTTTAAGTTTTTGTTGCAGCAAAACGAGTAAATACACCAAAATTTTTATTGCAACCATAAGAAAACTCACTGTGTGACCCAAGGCAATCTCCACTGCATATAACTACCATGTCACACATAGCAATCAGATACAGCATACCTTGCCTATTTGACCCTAGATGGGAGTTTAAATTCAAATTTACCCACATTTTTTGACCGGTATAATATTCTAGGGGTAGCAGAATTTCCGGTTTCTGGTCTGTTACAGGAATTCTGACTCAAGAAAAAACAACCTGGCTGAGACACGCCTATTTCTTCTGGACCTTGGCGCTCTTGTTTATAATAAGTCCCGATGATGTACATTGTTGTTGTGTGCATTTTAGTCCAAATCGTAATCTCATCTCATACCTCCATTGTGTTTTGTGTTTGTAGTTTGGTCATACAGTTTTCCCTATATCAACCAAGCAAGTCTCATGTTAGCTCTCTCGTTCTTCATGACGGCTTCTCCTCGGCCCAACACGGAGGACCTACTCGTTTGCCGTCCTTCATGTTGTTCTACCAGGTGGCAGTGAGTTGTCTACAGATTTGGTCTTTACAATATGGAAAGAAAGAAGGCACAAGATTTCATCTTGCTAATCCAGGTGACAATATGGTTGTCATTACGCCATGGCGTTTGCAAATCACCGTGATACACTCGTACTGGCACGACGAAAGATGCCAGTTGCAGCCTGTGACGGATGACTATGTAGTGTACGTTTGACAGGTTTGATCTGGACGGTGGGGCGATGGTGGAATATTCCGAGGGGCGAGATATCTGTAGAAATGACCAGCTCTTCTTGCGTCCAGTGTCTTGCCAACTGCCATCAACGCGGTTTCAAGAGTAGAAGTGGGGAGGCAAGGGCCACGACTGGCTTCTACAATCCTCTTAAAGATCTGGCTAGCAAGAAGTTGCCAACTGGTAGTGAGGGCTAGAAGTGATGGTGACAACCAGTACTATTATGCAAATAATATTGAAACCCAATGATTTCCGATCAGGCAATGTTGACGTGTGTGCATCGTGCACTTGATGTTGTGACTTATCATCATTGGCACATGCGTCCCCTCTTCTTCACCGACTCCACTCCTCTGCATCGCCTCTCCTCCACTGCACGTCCATGTGTACATGTCATTCCACCGTGGTCCACTAGCTTCACCTCACCGCTCGCTCCACCATGAGTCAACCGCACTATCAAATTCACCACCCCATATATATAGACTTCACGTAATAAATCGGCTGTGTGCATCAGTTGATGCAGAGGCCGGGACAGAGCTCTCCATTTTGAAAAAAAAGACTTCACGTAATGTAGCATACATTTAGTGAGTAAAAAGTGGTCTTTACAAGGTGGGGTAAATAAGCAACACTTTTCCAACACCATTTATTTTTCTACAATTTGAGAAGGTTCTTAGAAGGAAATGATTATGCAATCATCAAATACACGCATCTCATGGAAATATTGTTGTACATTAACGTTCTCCAAGGATGTAACTAGGCAATCAGTTTCCATATTTTGAACACTATTCTTGCAAATGTGACAACAAACTGAAAAAACTATTAATCTGCTTGGGGCAAATAAGAAATTCTGCATTGTGTATTTTGACCACCGCTAGTTTTTTTCTATAGTTTCAGTCCGTTCAGAAGGTGTACTACTATAAGGTCTGTACTTGTCCTGGAGTAACATCATTAGCATATCAATACTTTGCTCTTTATAGCATTGTGCAACAGCAACATGTGACCGTTGCAAATGTAATGTCTTCAGTCCACTTAAACATTGGTTTTAGACAGCACATAACTAGCAATAAGTGGAATTCATTGTTACACTTATGCAAATGTTTGATGGGGTTATATTTGAATCAATGGAAAAAATAGCACGCTAAAAGAATTAGTGTCGGCCTCCTCCAAACGCTATAACGTGCTAATAGTGTGCTATATTTTAAAATAGCTTTTTGAAAATAATACAAGATATAGCCTAAAAATAAAATATTTTAGCAAGCATAAAAGATATGTTCCAAAAAATATTAGAACAATACATACATAGCCACATACAAAAATAGTTTTCCAATTTTATAGAAGCATAACATCAACATTTTAACAGCCTAAAAAAATAGCGCGATATTTTTTGCTAACGCTATAACGTTGTAGCATGATATAGCATGATATTTCGCAAATAGCGCCATAGCGAGGAAAATTGCTAAAATTTAGTGTGACCTTTTCAAATATGCTATAGCTGCTATTAGCGCCGAAATAACATGCTATTTTTTCCATGATTTGAATACTAAGCTAGACAAATTTGTGTGCAAATTAACCTTTTCATGAAGTTTACAGTTAAATCGATGTATGTGGATTTAATGAATGTGAACACACATTTTCTTACAATGTACCTTTAGAAACTGAAACTCCCATTGAAGATAACAGTTTTAAGTTGTTCCTTAAAAAAAAGGTCTACTTACAAAAGACAACCTGGCAAACAAGAAAAATAAGGCTTGATTTCGCATAGGTGTTTCAGATTTATGTTCGTCGATTTTGAATTGTAAAAATAATATCGTATTTAATAGAAAAGATTGTACGAATTTCTTGCAGCTTATCCGTGTGGTTGTACACTGGATTCAGCCATGGCTTCTTCATCCCCCGGAGGATCAGCGGGAGTGCATGATTATTAGATGCAACCAACTGATGGTTGCACATGATGTATTCTACCGGGATACTTGGAGGCATATTAGTTGAATTTAAGATGTTTAGTCCATATAGTATTTTGCTCAGTTTTTTAAGGTCGATTTTTATATCCATCCTCTCTGATCCGTGATGTGTAAATCTTGATACTTTGAAACTTTTTATAAAATATTGTTGCATGGGACGGGGCTAAGCTTCACATTTTGTTAAAAAGTACTATATAGTAACCTATAACTACGTGAAAACATGAATAAAAATCTATAAAACTAGCTATGCAACATAATGATATGGTCCCCAACTAGTTATTCATATTGTTACCAAAACCATAATATATCATACCTTACACAAATCTATCATCTCTCCCGGGGTAGTATGAAATGCTTTCAAGGGTACCACATTCCCCATGCTTGGTCGACCTCCTGGGATTATTTGTGTGCTTTCTGTTACTAAAAGCCTATCGATTATATTCCTCATACTTGGTCTCCTCGACGGGATGAAATCAGTGCAATCCCTCCCAATCTCAGCACATACCAGAATTTGCTCCCGCTGCGAGGTATTCGACCTCTTACTCCAATATTCAACTACCTATATAAAAAGTTGCAATCAATAGAACATTATGAAATAAATTAGTCTGTTAACATATAACTAATCTACGCATACAAGGCCATTTTGTATTTTTGTATCACTTTGACTAATAATTTGACCAATTATTGGAATGGAAACTTATTTCAAATTTGGATCTGGTAACATATGTTTTGTGGTGTGTATCTAATTGTTTTTGCAAATTAAATTGTCAAATTAGACCAAAAATACGAATTGCCCTTGTATATAAAATAGATGGTGTATTTTTAAATAGAATATTTATCTTCAAACAATGACATGCACTATATGTTCTTACATTTTCAACAACACCATAGCTCCTCTCTCGGGTCAATATCTCTATGATTATAACTCCAAGACAATAAATGTCTGATTTGTATGAGATTTCCTTATAGTTGTTGAGAAATTCTGGTGCCATGTATCCACTGCATGATAACACACATGGTCCAACCAATTAGTGAAAGGTAGCAAAAGTGCGATAAAAGTAAAATTATAGATGAAAAAATAAAATATGTTGGTTTAAATAGTCTTGAGTTAAGCTTACATGGAGCCAATAGCCTCAGCAGTGATGTGCATTTCCTTGTCCTCCAAACACTGCTACTAAAATCTATGATTTTGGCATCATAACTTCATCCAACAATATATTTGCTGGTTTTAAATCTAAGTGCATAATATTCTTTTGGTGAAGATAATTTAAGCCCTCACAGATCGCTTTGATTACCTTATACTGCTTACTCCATTCAAGACCTCCAGAAAATTCTGCAAATGGTAGATGAAATGGGTGGATGGGGTGGGAGATTAATTTAGTATCTATTTGTGATATTTGAATTCTTAAATTTCTTAATGTAAGATATGGACACATGGTATGTATACAAGATGGCAAAAAAAATTAGTTGCACGACTTAGTATCATACCCAACCAACTAACAACGAATAATAAATATCAGAGAAGCATGGTCCTACCTTTGATATAATTTTCAAGACTTCCTTTAGGTAGATACTCAAAGCAGAGCAATCTTTCACGGTATCTGCCATGACCAATTTTCCGTTCTGCACAAGCATACTCCCTTTTGTATCCGCACAATATCCTAGGAATCGTACTATATTTTTATGCTTTATCTTCATGAGACACTCAACCTCTGTATGAAATTGTTTATCATCATACAATGTGGAGTACATCCTCTTTATAGCAACGGTAGTGCCATTGTCTAGCATTCCCTGCAGCCACGAGATCATGCATTGTTAAATCTAGTTCCATTTTCCATTAGATAAACTTAATTTCAGTAGTCATTTTTTTTTACCTAGAGAGTTTGAATTATACCTTATAAACCACTGCGGAACCACCTCTCCCAATTTCCAGCTTATTTGAGAAACCATTTGTGATTTCTTTTAAGAGCGAGAGTGGAAGGGCCTTCGGCTCTATGCCTTCTTCAAATAGCATGGACTGCAAAGTTATTATGTTATGCTATAATAATGATGGAAATAACAAAATATTTGCATGAGGCAGATACTTGTCTATAAATTGTTTGTTACCATTGTGTATTATTCCGACTGGTAGTAAATATTTGACAAAAAAAATTATCTGTACCAAAGGCCTACTTTCATCTTAGAATCAATATCTATTACGTGAAAACTTAAATATAAAACCTAATAAAACAACCATGCAAATAGTTCTTCAACTTGGTATGAAAACAAAAATAGTAATGTCTTATACCTTAGACGAATCTATCTTCTCCCGCCGAGGAGTGTAAAATGCTTTTAGTGTGACCTCCTGCACCATGTTCCTGGTATTTTTAGCTTTACGAAAAAATATGTCTGGATGAATTTTGAATGTATTGAGATAGTCATCCATCAATATTGCAGCACTTTCAAGGATCAGATCCATGTTACTCTTTAGTGGTAGGTCTTTGCACTCTTGTGTTGTCACGCTGAGAGTGTACTGTGCCCCTGGAAGCACAATGCCATACAACGGAAGCCTTAGGAAGGACTCTCCACTCTTATCCATAAGTCGAAATGCAACGTGTCTATTGATATTGTTTATTAGCTGCAGTGGACACGTGATAACCTTTTTCGGCTCAATGAGGAAGCAGAGGGCGAACTGGCGAACGACAAGAAGCTCACTTGGCATTATATCTGTAATTTTTGTACTTTCGGTTTCTAATAGCCTGTCAATTATATGCTTCATACTTAATGGTCTCTTTGCTGGGTTGAAGTCAATGCACTCCATCCCAATCTCAGCACATACTTGTATTTGTTTCCATTGTGATGCATCTGACCTATTACTCCAAGTATCAAACAGCTGCAATGGAAGTCGAAACCATCATTGCATTATGAAATAGATCATCTCTATTAATATAAAAAATATTCAGATCCCTATTTAAACTGAGTTTTCATATTATAATAAAGATATAACTAAATTCTTCTTACATTCTCAACAACCCGACATCCTTTCTTTCTGGTCAATATCTCCATGATTATAACGCCAAGACTATACAAGTCAAACTTGGGAGTGATTTTATTGCTGATGTATTCGTGCCAAATATCCCCTGCATGAAAATATATACGGTCTACCAAGTTCATATACATAAAAATTAGTGCAACTTATGGGAAATTCTAGATAGATTTTTTTTTTTTTGCTTTCGACGGGCTTTGGTTAGACTTACTTGGTGGCAGCCACTATTGTATCAATGACATGTGTTTGATATTTTTCCAAACACCTTGATTGGCCAAAATCAATAATTTTTGGATTCATATCTTTATCCAGTAATATGTTTGCTGGTTTCAAATCTAAGTGCAGAATATTATTTTCATGAAGATAATTTAACCCCTCACAGATCCCTTTGATTATTTTATACCATTCTTCCATTCAAGTTCTACAGATGAATCTACAAAGGAGATGAGACATGAGATTTAAGTTAGTATATATTGCAGATAATTGATATCATTAGTATCTGAACACAAGATTGTAAGTATACAACATAGTAAATTATTTAAGTTATATGCCTAATTTGCATGAGCAAAACTAGTTTGCAGCCAACGATGAAAATAATATTGAAATACAATCCTACCTTTGATATAATGCTCAATACTTCCTTTAGGAAGATATTCAAAGCAGAGTAATTTTTCTTGTCTATCTGCCCTGACAAGTTTTCCGTTGTACTCTACCATATACCCTTCCGTGTCGGCACAATATCCGAGAAATCTTATTATATTTTTGTGCTTTACCTTAATGAGACATCCAATCTCTCCCTGGAATGCTTTATTATTTTTGAATGCAAAGAACAACCTCTTTACTGCGACGACATCACCATGGTTAAGCATTCCCTGCATCCAGCAGATAATTGGTCGATAAAAGTCGAGTTTTCAATATCCGTTAATCTTAGTCTAATCAGATGAATTTGGTACGATGAATCAAAGTCCTATGAACGGGAGAGTTTGAACTATACCATATAAACCACCCCGTAGCCACCTCTCCCAATTTCCAGATAATCTGAGAAACCATTCGTGATTTCTTCCAGCAGTGAGAATGGCAGGGCGTTGGGCTCAGCGCTTTCGTCGTATAATATCCACTCCAACATAATTTGTGCAGTACTACTATTGCTAGCTTGTATGGATTGGCTCTCCCGGTTAAATGTCACTGTCGTCATCTCTTAGCTTCAAACAGATTATCTTCTTCCCTGTTACGGAACAAAATTAGCTTCAAACAATATTATTTGTGAAACCACTAGCTAGAAAAAATTATCTTCCCTGTTACGGAAGTAATGTAAGTAACAATTACGAAATACATATTTACAGAGGATATTATCTTCTTTCTGTAAAATGAACACGGATTAGAATGATGTTTCTTCTTTTATGCCAGGGAAGATTAATACTAAAAACTCCAAATATGATATTATGAAACTTAGAAAGCATATCTCCTCCATAAAGAAAAAAACACAATTAGCTTTTTCCTCGCCATCCCTGTCAATCATAGCTACTAGAGCAAGATAATTATGAGAAGTTGCCAAACATGCATCACCAACTAAGCAGAAGTGCAGAAGCAACCGATCCACGCCAATTACCTAGCTGAAAGAAGCCCCACGATCGAGTAGTGAATTAAAGCGTTTGAGATGTTGCCTCCTAGTCTTCTGAAGTTATACAGAGGAGGGGAGGGGAAAGAGAGCGGAGGGGAGTGGAGGGGAAGAGATGGGTTGTGATACAACCTTATATCAAAGAGGTGACGTGAGATCTAGATCTATATTCAGATATGATTAGGTTAACACGCATGATGGGAATTGTTTAGCTAATCAAGCTTGAAGTACCGGTAATTTTGAAATAATTGATTGACTGGATCAAGACTATGATCAATTTGTAATGACAGCACCATCTGGCTTAGAGTCCCATATTTAAATATTGTTGGAAGCAACAAAATGCAATTCTTGGCCATAGACTCCGTGAGACATAACTTGTATCGTTGGTGTACTATTTTTCTTTGATGAGATCTTTATGCACTAAACTTACTAATAAATAATTTAGCTACATTCTCTGAAGAATATAAGTCGATATTTTTTTCAAAAAAGGGAAAGACTCTGGCCTCTGCATTCCTTGATTCATGCAACCTTTCATTTTCTTATTAAAGTTCAGTAGTTACATAAGTCAAGATAAAAGGATATATTGTTATTTTCTATATACTAATGGGGTATGCATGGGTACAACGCCCATAATAAATAGATTTCAAAAGGCATTTTCTTCATCCAGAGGATTAATCAAGAGAATAGTCTCTTATCTGCGGTTGGGTAATTTTTTTTGGAAATGGAGCGGTTGGATAATTAATTAGGGCTCATGTGTATGAACAGACCAGGCTCATAGTTGAGACTTGAGACGCATCCAAGTCGTTCTCTTTACCCGCGGTTTCATGGACCTAATCAACGGCACATATCCTGCTCAGACGCTGTCTAAATTCCAGGTGCGCCCTCCTCTTCAAGTTCACCGAAATAACCAGCGACGACATCTGTTTTGCTCGCTCACCGCTCAAGCATGCCACGCTGACATTGTCGCTTTGCCCGCTAGTCCATCGAACTAGAGTGATCACCTGTTCTGCTTGGCAGCCATCCGTGCATGCCTTGAGTTAGTAAATAATACATATGTGTTAAAGTACTCAATGAATGATGATTGTGTATAATAGAAATGGTGGAGGGGTACACTAGCTAGTTCATGAAGCTCCCATCAATTCCCTAGAATCTTAAAACCTGGGCAATTTCTACAGTACCTTTTACTACTCTTCAAATATGACTAGTATAATTAGATCTTACGGCTGAGAGAGATTTGGCCTCATACCTTGTACCCATTCATCTAATTATACGGACCTGGGCAGATACATTCTCCTTGGGTACAACCAACTGGTACGTATTAGATTTATAATGCTAATTGCCACTTGAATACTAATGTGTTAAGCGTCCTTCCGTCTAACTTGCTTACAAGTGTATACATCGTGAATGTGACATGATCGATCGAGAAGAAATCAGATATCACCAAGTCTTCGACATATATGTTGTAAAATGTATGCCGTCCAGTCGCAAGCTATTTCAAAAAAACATAGTTGTTATCTGTTCATCAGGAAAATAAAAAAAAACTGCCACTTGTTTGCTTGTTAGGATTAAATAAGAACGGTATGTCGTAGAAGAAGAGCAATTTGTCGTAAACATTGATGAATGAAAATGCTGGAGAAAGGACAATAGATTGGAGATAAGTTTGTGGTTAGGGAAGACAAACCGAAGAAGAAGAAGAAGACATATGCTGTTTTATACTTGTGACGGCCCAATGGTGATATGTAATTGTTTCGGTGAAAGATATCCTTGACGTTAATTTAGACCCCGGACTAGAGCATTAATTTTGATGTCAGCATGATATGGACTGATAATAAAGTATAGCTGCCTGCCAAGTTAATTCGGGCACGCTATACTTATATCTTACACCTGAGCCAACAGGAAAGTTCTTGCTGACAGTTTTTCTCCTTGTGTTCATTACGGTTTTAAGCGTGTTGACGTTTTCCATGCATGGCTGGGTTTAATCCAAAAATAAGTTGTTGAAACTCTTGGAAGTATGTTCACTCAATGATCCAATGCTGCCGGTTTCCATCCTTTTCAACGCATCGTGTTTTTCTTCGGTATTCTTGGTTAACAAAACGTAGTGTACGTATTCGTCAGATGTATCATTCATTACTGTTCTTAGTCGCTAAGTTAATTAATTAATATCTCTTCAATAATGCGAGTACGGCTTTATATTAATACCATATGCTCCATTTGTCACCTACATACATAGGTCATCGAAAGTCCTAGATGTGAAGTTGGCAACGATGGAGTCAGCATCATTTTCTTTTTTATTTGAGAAAGTGGGCAGGCGGATCGAGACGGACAATATATTGCTTGTTTTACGTTGCGTAATTGATTGTACACGACACAGCACGCAGGTGGCCCACGTTAACAGCTAAGCACGTAACTAATGACATGGACACACAGCTTTGCTAGAGTATCCCTTGTTCACCTGGCAGATCCATATCTCCTTGTAGCAGGTTGCGTGCTATATGTATGTTTACAGAGCTACTACCTTTTTAGTTATACCTTGTTATCTGTCTCAGGTTTAGTGAATATAATTTCAAGAAGTTGCCAGGTCATTCTCTTCCCAGCTATCTCAGGAGTAAAGATTCCTTAAGCTCTTCCTAATCGACCTCAAGGTTAGTGATCAATTCGACTGATCAAGCTAACTTCTTTTCAACGCAATTTGTAGAACAATAAACTGTCTTCATTTGGTACATAAATGTAAAGTTTAGCGATCCATAACTACATTAAGTTGTAGCTTATGGCATAGCTGCTCACACCACATCCATAATTTGCTAATATCATCAGAAATGTCCACTGACGCCACCACAAGCAAGCCAAGCGTTCTAAGCACATTAGCCAAAGAACTACCATTCGACTTTTTGAAGAACATTACGGACCAATTCTCCAGGGAGCGTATACTTGAAGAAGGTTCATATGGGGTAACTTATAAGGTCAGGACGATTTCTCTTAACATTTTCTGAATTTGCAAAGTTTGATCAAAACAAAATGCTGAGATATAGAGTGTTCATCTTTTTTTTTTCAAAGAATGGTAAATTCTGATATAATTGTTCTGCTTTTTTTTTCTGGTATGTTTGATGTTAAACAGGGAATTGTTCCGGATGGAGAAGTAATTGCTGTGAAGAAACTCGCAGAAAATGGACCTATACCACAACATAAAGCGTTTCAGAATGAAGTTATGAATATTATGAAGGCCAGTCATAAAAATATAGTGAAGTTGGTTGGATACTGCCATGAAGTACATAAGAGAGTGTTGGAGGAAGATGGAAGCTATTATATCGCAGATATTGTGGAAAGTTTAATCTGCTACGAATATCTACCTGAAAGAAGCCTCCACGGCAATCTTTTTGGTATGTAATAAAACTCAGAAAAATAACTGTTTCTCTTCTGGTATCTCAGTTTTTAACGCTGTGTGGAGTGTGGAGATCACATATTATAAATTTGTTTACGCTCCAACACATAGGGTTCCTCCATAATACTATATATGAACATCGATCAGAAATTGATTTGTTATTTTACATACATTTTGTGAACAAAAGACATGTGTGTTACTCAAATCACTCCCTCCATTTTGATGAATAAGGTGCGTATTTCCGGATTTATCTTTGAAAAACAATTATTCTAAATATATAAAGATTAGTGGTACAAATTAGCATCATTATAAGTGTTTTTCAATATGAATCTAAAGATAATAATTATGTACAATATAATCAATATATTATTGCTAAATTCTTTTGGTCAGAGTTTTTCATGAACTACACATGCACCTTATTCATAGTAACTGAGGAAATAGTTGATTACTCTACAAAATAGATACTACAAGGATTATATATTATATTACTAAAATTACGTGATCACTCCTTCAGGTCATACCAGCGTTGATTGGAGCACACGCTTCAAAATAATCAAAGGGATCTGTGATGGCTTAAGATTTATGCACAGGATTCCGATTGTCCATATGGATCTCAAGCCAGAACATATGGTTGGACCATAACATGGTGGCCAAAATTGCCAATTTTGGGCTATCCAGACTCTTTGGCCAAGATCAGACCCGCCTAAACACACAAAATGTTGTTGGATCATAGTAAGCTAATCACATACTTTGACATGTTTGTGACTTTTCTTTTGTTACTATACTTGCATTCTGACATTTGTACTAATGCTTGTTAACTCTTAATACAAATGACATTCAGTGGATACATAGCTCCAGAATATCTAGACAAAGGTGAAATCTCCAAGCAGTCAGACATATATAGTCTAGGCCTACTAATGATCGAGATCACCACAGTAGAGAAGAACTCTCCGGATAGCAAAGAACCATCCGCAAGGATATACATAGATAAAGTAAGGAGATATATTAGTTGATTATTTGAATGTTTAAATTTGAATTCATGATGGCAAACTTAGTTTGCGTATTATTTCCAATAAACGACGATGATCGCAATTCTGTATGTAGATACGGAGAGAGTGGACACCAGAGCACATAGCATCGAAGTACTCATCGTTAGACGCAGAATGTCTCCATGAAGTTCACACATGCATACAAATTGGCCTAGAATGTGTGCATATTGATCCAAAAAAAAGGCCTTCCATCGAAACAATTGTTGACAGGCTCAATGCTTGCTGACATGCATGAATAGTAGACGGGTTGGAAGCAAAGGGACACATGTTTGTTGAGATGATTTGATTTCATGAAACTGCAGAGAAGAAACTTGGAAGAGTTTTGAAAGCCATATTATGGAGAATCCTTTGTTGCATAGACTTGTCATCTATCTATTAATTTTTATTTGTTTCTTATAAAACAATTGTCATATTTGGATATTTTGTAACTTTGTATTTTTTTTGTAAGTGATTTTTTTGTTAAACTCATAAGTTGACATCACACTAATACAACTCATAAGTGCTTAATGGAATGTCCATAGATATACGATGCACACATGCGCACAAACAAAAGAAGAATAAAAAAACAGTGCAAAATAAGTATGAAAAAAAGATGACCGTAAATGGAGCAAATGAATACACTGATAAATGACCTATCAAGGAGAAGAAATATTACCATGAAAAATAAAAACATTTATGCATAGCCAATATAACAAAATAAATTCATACGCTTCCACCCTAATTATAATTTTATACATTTGTGATCTATTTCATGTAACAAGTTCCCAAATATTTTTTTGCAACACTACATGGTGGGTACAAGTTAGAAGAACCTTTGTGACTACCATATAGAACATGTGATTTTTCAAGTGCCAAATAAGTGCTTAATGCACACCATAAGCTTCCTTTCCTCCTATGGTTTGCTTGGTTATCCTTGGTAAAGATTAGACCTTTGCAAAGATACCACTATGAATTTTTAATTAGCGGCACATTTTATTTTCTAGATTTTTAGCTACTACCTACTGGCACTTCTGAATTAAGAAGTGTTATGTTTATAGAATCCATCGAGAATTATTAATTCTATAGATATTTCTATGACATTCTTCTGTTCCTTGGGGTAATTGAACAATTGCCAAATGCTGGATAAGAGTGTTCTACGCCATAGTCCAAGTCTGACTAAATCTCACATGAACATCACAATTGGAGAAGACGTCTCAAAAACCATAGCAATTGTGTCACTATTGTGACATGAGATATTGTAAAGAGATGTATATTATTCCTAAAGTGTGGTATTCCCGAGATACTATAATAGATTGCTAGCTACTACTATTATTGTTTATTACAGTAAATTGATGGTAATTCTATAATAGCTGCTATATTTTTTTCTGAAATTCGAAAACTACAAGTGGTGCACCTAGTTACGCAGTAAGTACTACAAGTGGCGCACCAAGACGTACGCCTCCACTATCTAGAGTTACTCGTGGCGTCCCATGTAATGCACCACTAGTAGGCACTTACCACTAGTGTGAGCATAGTGGCGCACTCTTGCGCCACCGATAACCAAAATCGTACACCACCGACAGGCATTTCCCTAGTAGTGCAACCCGCACATAGCAGCCCGGGGAGCCAAAGCCACAGGAGTGGAGGCCGCATCCATGCCTTCCGCGGTCGATCTTCCTAGAGTAGGCATCAACGACGTCCGGCGTGTCAAAGGACGTCGTGAAACCTGCGACCACACCACATCCAAACCAAAAGGAGCCTTCCCGGGCTGACTCATTGGGCGAGGTTGTGATTGGGGGCCTTATCGCTGCCGGTTAGGCTCATCCCCGGTCACGCCCTCTGGCTAGACAACGGCGGAGGAGGGGAGGGTTTGGGAGGCTCGTAGTGGAGAATTATTTAGGGCTCCCCGGGTCGCCCCGCTAAAGCGGAGTGAGGGGAGGGTTTGGGATGCTCGTGGTGGTGAGTTTTTTAGGGTTCCCCGTGTCGCCCCGCTAGAGCGGAGCGAGGGGACAAAGCTCTTAGATAATCTCCTCATCGTATAACTCGGGAGGATTTCACTTCCCCGGCCTCTATAGCAGCTAGTAATGCACACCATCATTAAGAAAGTATCAGGATAGTCTGATCGTCAACTATAAATATGAATCTCAATTCGTGTATGTGAAGATCATCAGCGGGTTCATCATGTGTTTCTTCTTCATCCTCCCCTTAAGCATCCCCCATGGAAGTATCTCTGTACTCAGGGAAACCATGATAGTTGTCATCCTCCTCCTCTTCTTCATTATCTTCTATTATAACCCCTCTCTCTCCGTGCTTGGTCCAACAATTATAACTGGGCATGAAGCCGGACTTCAACAGGTGGCTGTGAAGGGTTTTTGAGTTAGAGTAATCCTTCTGATTCCTACATCCACTACATGGACAGAATACAAAACCATTACGCTCGTTTGCATCAGCAACACGGATGAATTCATGCACGCCATTAATGAACTCGCCAGAGCGTCGGTCAGTACCGTACATCCATTTCCGGACCATATGCATTATAGTAAAAGTATATCAAAAACCATTACACAACATGATAAAATTATTACAAGTTATATTGAGAGCTTCTAGACAATTAATTTTGAATTTTGAAAAATTTACATGCACCAATTTGTGAATTGGAGAAAACAATCAACATGATAAATGTGGAGTTTTTTATTATTGTTCTATCAGTGAAAATCTCATTCCATTCTAAGCTCTGAAACTCTAAAATTACACATTTCAATTTGAAGATAACTATGTGCCTAATCAAGATTTGTTACACATATATATCAAAATCCTTCTACTTCTAGAGCATGCATGCATTGATCCATATCTCTATACTTCTAGAGCATTATAGAGCTAAAGTAGCAATAAGAGATGAAAGAATGAAGTTCTAACCTTTTAAAGCTTTGGATTTAGGGTTGCAAACTAAATCTTAACAAATCTTGAGAAAAAAAATGGCATGGACTCGCTTGCTTCTTTGAGCAAAATGGCCACCATATGCTTTAGGGCAGCTGGACAGGAAGCAGAATATATAGTGGTGGACAACTAGTCCCGGGCCGTGATACGACCCGGGACTAATAGTCCACGAAAAGACCAGCTGGCCTGCTCCAGGTTGTTAGTCCCGGGCCGTATTATGGACCGGGACTAAAGATCTGGTCCGGCCCGAGACTAGCGACTACGGCCGTTTCTAGCCGTTAGAGGCCTTACGGCCCGGGACTAGTGCTAGCACTAGTCGTGGGCTGTGATTGGCCGGGACTGCTGGCGTTGTTCACATCGAACTGAAGACCCTTTTCCAGTAGTGTATAACATGCAATACGATGCAATGAGCCGCATTTATTGGAAAATCTGACGTACTCTTTTATGTTGTACACCGGAAAACATGTCATAGTGAAAGTAATTAGAAATCAAACTACTCTAGGAGAATGTAGCATATTTTTACAAAAGAATTGAAACAATAAGAAGAAAACAAATCATGTACTAAATAATATATAATACAAACATGAACTTATTGCAAAGACTAGATTCAGCTAGAGATAGGTAACACACGGAGAAATAACGATTGACACCGTCTTCAAAACCAAAAAAAAATTTAGAAAGGAGCATATATTAATACCAGATGATACCAATTACACCCAACCTCTGTAACAACGCATTGTCCTAGCAGCCACACGGATGCACACAGCCAAAAAAAGAAAGAAGAATTACAAAAAGGAAAAGTCCCGCTACAGTGACTCATTCATTCAAAACCAGATACACCGTCTTCAAAACCAGATACCGTTAACTTGACTTCACAGCAGTTCTCCCAGCTTCATTTTTTGACAGATTGTTCTTGGCCTCCAGCTTCACAACAGGTGATTTTGGATGCACGGAAAACTGGCTCTGCATTTCCTTCAGTGTTTCATGATCGGTGCCCTTAAGAAATACTTCCTTAAGTTTAGATAGATGCTCCAGGCCAGAGAACTGATATGACGACCCATTGGAGTATTCAAGCTTTAGCACCTCAAGATTGTTCATTGTTTCTGATCCAAATTTTATATCTAAGTTGCTTGAGACGGAAGCAATCTCGAGGATCTTGATCTCTTCATAGGTGGGCACCTCAAGTCTAGACATCTCGGCATAAAAATGAAGGCTGGGTTGCTTGACACGAAGGCGTAGAACACTTAGGTTTGGAATGTTGCCAAGGAACTCAACATCATCATTTTTAACGTGTCCATCTCCAGGTCCACCTTTGTGAGCTTGCTAATCTCCATGATCCATTCAGGCAACTTGTCTCCAAGACCAAGCAATTTCAGACTCCTATCATCTTTTTTAAACGTGTCCAGATCTACCTTTGTGAGCTTGCTAATCTCCTTGGTCAATTTCGGCAACTTGTCTCCAAGCCCATACAGTTTAAGGCTGCGTAGGTTGAGCCAAGGCAAGGAGATATCATGCAAGCAGCCTTCATTGTCCTTGTCGAGCTGAACGGACAACGACTCCAAATGGGAACCATGAACTAATTTTCCAAACTCTTTGTTGTTCTTCTTGTTGATGCCTGAAACTCCAAGCTTGCGCAACTGTGTGAGCTTCCTGAGCTCTTTCACCATGGTCTTTGCCCCAGAAGCTCCAACATTGACAACACCAAACGTGTGCAATGCCGTCAGTTTACCAATCCCTCCAGGAGCTTCGACACCTACTATGCTGCGACAACGGAACCAGCGGGATGCAGCAGGACCTGGGTCATCGGTGATGCCGGCACGTATGTACTGCAGCTTCTGTAACTTGGTGATAGTCTCAGGCAGGGTGACTATGGAGGTGTCCCTGATATCCAGAGTCTGGAGCTGCCTCATATGATCCAATGAACTTGGTAGATGGTTAATCTCTCTCTGTCCTCGTAGATCTGCATTATTTAAACTAAATGCGTCCTCTAGATCAAGCACCCGAAGCATCTTCATACTCTCGGAGATGAAGAATGACTCCCACCTCCCAAAAACGGTAAGTGAGCGTAGCCGCGAGAAGTCGATGCTCTTGAACACAATGATGTCTCTCTCCCAGTTCTCCAATATGACAAGGTGACGGCCTGTTCGCTGAGTGGTTTGGGCACATTTGTGACCCAGCTCAAACACAAGGTTCTCTTCCATTCGCTGTGACACAATGTACTCTCGAATAAAACCATTCACCTGGCACAATACCATCCTAACTTCACCAACACTAAATCCAGTGCTGGCGACTGGAAACGATGACTGTGATGATAGCTGATGGATCATGCTCAGTTCAAGGAGTTCAGAGAAGTGCTTCTCCCCATTTTCTTCGGCAGATTCATTGTGGTTGTCCCTGGAGTATCCCTCCGCGATCCACCGCCTTACCAATCGCCTCCGCCGGATGATTTGGTCTCGGGGGAAAATAGACAGGTAGAAAATGCATGGCTTGAGTGAATCCGGGCAAGTACGGAAGTAAGAATGCATCCAACTAAATACATCCTGTCGACTATCATATTCTGGGTCAGTCTCAAGATGGTGCATAAATCTCTGATTCAAAGAACGTACAATGTCCATGTTTTTGTCTTTCTTCCTGGCCAGTAACCCAGCTATAGCAGCTATTACTTTGGGTATACCACCACACTTTAAAATAAGTTCTTGTACCTCCCCATCTTGAACCTTTAACGGGGATAATGCATTCCACTTGAGTACCTACACACATTGTTCAAAGGATTTAAAATTATAAAAATTGAGTCAGTCACTTAAGAAGTACTCACTCACTCTATTCTAAAATATAACATGTTTAACCTTTTTCTGAAACACATGTATCTAGAAACCTTTTATTGTGTAGGTTCACTCATTTTTCTCTGAACCTACATAATAAAAGGTGTCTAAATACATGCGTTTCAGAAAAAGACTAAAACATTTTATATTTTGAAACAGAGGAAGTATTAGTTGTGAACATCAATTATATTAGATTTTGTTTTATTTTCAGTGTTTACATAAAAGAATGATAGATCTACCAAAAAATACACAATATGATACTTGAAAAGTGATGCATTAATCATGCATTCATACATAAATCATTAATGCAAAATTCTAGTAAAATAATAAACAATTTAGCAAGCGCAGGGGCCCTAACTAATGTGATAGAAATATGCGAGATTTTGGGAGAAATTGTATGCATGGCGCTTTTGGATATGACATGATCTCCGGACGAAAAATTATGTACAACTCTGAGGCTAGAATTATTAAAACCAACACCAAACGACAACTTGCAAATACATCATGCAGAAAAAAATGTGGAGCTTGACTTCTATCACATAAGGTTTTTTAAAGATTATGAGGATACTATACTATGAGAGAGTGATTTAATAAGGGGCATAAGTGTTGTCTGATGACCTCCCCCAGCAGAAAATTGGCTAGGTTAGATGTATGTCTAGAAAAAAGAACACCATACCTGCTTTATGAAGAGCTCAGAAGCTGCTGCTTCTTCTAGCGCCATGACATTAAACACGAGATCTTCATTATTTGTGCAATGTTTGGCAATGCTTGCTTCAGTTGTAATGACAATGATAACACTTTTTGAATGTCTCGGTACCAAGGCAGCTTGTATCAAGTCCCATTCTTTTGTAGACTGGAGATCATCTATAACAACGAGGCACCTACCATTTTTCAGAATACGGTGACACTCTTCGGTGGGGTCTTTCTCTGTATGAAAATCTGAAAGTATGTTCAAATACAAGTCTCTCATATTGAATGGATGGGATACATCCACCCAAAAATAATCATCATATTGGTTGACGCTGTTAAGCACTCTGTCATAAAATAAGTTTTTGACAAGAGCTGATTTCCCAACACCAGCTATACCCCATACGGACATAACTGGAGGAGAGTTAATGCGCGCCTTCGCTGGATATTTCGCAAGTTCGTTCACTCGTGACTCGCGTCCAACAAGGATACGATTCTCCTCCATCCATTCCTTTGCTTCCTCTTGAAGTGACTTGATTCTCTGATCATCTCTAATGAGGTTCTCTTCAACCACCATTGGTTCTTTGCCTTTATTTTCATCCCCATGACCGTGAGAACCCTGAATATAGTTGCAGAGAGATTTTAACACCCAAGAACAGTACGTAGAGAGAGTCAGGAAAGGCACATTAATAGTCTCGAGAATTTTTTTGCCTAGCTTACCATTGGTTTCTTGTCTTTATCCTCATCGCCTTGAGAAGCCTGTATGTGGATACAAGAAATTAATGGCAAAGACTCGTAGAGATATACAAGAAATTTATATAGACAATTTGGGGAATGAATTTCTTGGTCAGGGGAAGAGAATAATATTTATCACATTTTTGTAGTTCATTAAGGACATGTGCTATCAGGTCTCTTATATTAGCGCTTAGAGATAGTTTTACCCATTATACCAGATGTCTTGGCAAACACAAGTTAGCACCACATAATTTCCAAGGTATGCGAACACTACTAGCTATAATAATAATATTCGTGGATACTGAAGTATAACATGTTTCGTAATGTCATATGTACAAGGCGTGGAGGTTTAGAGAAGATTATCATGATTGTACATGTCCTAATACGCACCTCATGTACAATTATGACTTATTTCATAACTTGGTGCTTTGGCAAAATGATGCATTCGAATATAATATTATTTTATAAAAAATATGATTACAAATATTTTCCTAGAGAAATTTAACGATGTCATTTTCATTATTTAACCACTGAGATTATTTAATATATCATACTAAAAGTAGGGAAGCTTTAACGTTGTTTTGCGGCAACATCCTAAAACATAATACTTAACTAAGTAGGTTTTATACCTACAAAAATATGTGTATATACCTTATTTGATACCATATGTTAATAAAAAAATTCAACATATAATATGTATTCTCAGTGTAAGCTTAAATTTTCACTGAAGTGGGTAGACCGCATTACGGGATTGTGGATAAGATAATTAGACCTAAAAGGCCAACATATATTAGAAGGGGTTGATGTGCTACACGAAATGACTTTGAGAAGGCATATAATAAGTTCAAATGGACCTTTCTTGGATCACCCCATGCAATTGAAAGGACTCGTATAAAAGTGTCGTGAATGGATTACAATTTCTTGAAGGAGGTAGTGTGGGTATAACGGTCAATGATGATATTGGTCATTATTTCATAGCAAAAATAAAAGATCGATACAAGGTGATATGTTGTCTCCAATTCTCCTCAATTTAGTTGCAGGTATATTGAAAATTATGTTGTCAGGGCAGAGAAGGATGGTTGAGTAGAAGTTTTTGTTCCTCATTTAGTTAAGGGAGGGGTACCAACCCTACAACAAATATAAGACACAGTTTTTCTCATGCCAATGACTTAAAAACATCGCCAATATTTGCATCTTATGAGCAAAAATCTACGCTTAATATTAATATTCATAAAAGCGAGATATTCTATTTTGGAAAGACAAGACAAGAAACAACAACACAAGGAACTATTTTGGTGAGAATGTGGATCTTTGCCTTTTAGCTATGTTGGAGTACCCTTCCACTACATAAAACTTCAAAATTCAAAATGTAATATACTAGAAAGTTGTTTTGAATGGAAGGTTTGATTCCAACAAGGAAAATTACTCTTATACAGGGACCAGTGTATTATTATTAGATCTACTTTTACTAGTTTTCTGATGCTTATGTAATTCTTCCTCAAAATCCATAAGGAGTAAGGAAACGACTCTGAATTTTCGAGATATAGATTTTCCTAGCAACCGATGAACACAAAAGTAAACATCAACAAATTAAAGGTAATATAATCCGCAGAGCTGAAGTCGGAATGTCGTCCAGGGGATAGAACTTAAGAACAAGTGTTTAATCAACAAGTGGTTGTTTAGTCTAGATGACCAGAAAGGTTTGTGGAAAGAGTTGCTTCACAATAAGTATCTTCAAATAAAACGTTGTCACGGGTGTAAGAGAAGAGTACTGATTCTCCATTTATTAATTTTTTATTGTGACTTGAAGATATTATCTTTGGCGGACGTAATTTCCAAATTGAACATGGTTTGAGCACCAAATGCTTGGGACATATTTGGCTTGTTTATACACAACTATCCCAATAGTAATCATCATTAGACAACATACTATAATTGAAGATGTTTCCGTGTCTAGTGTCTTTCAGAGGTTCCACAAAACATTGGCTTTCAGGGGACCTTAACTGAATTATGGAACATATGTTTACACCTATGCTAAAGATTGATTATGGTCCATTTTATGATCAAGACATATGGGTTTGTTTGGAAATTAGCGACCTAAGATGTCTTGTTGATGAAATCTATGTACGATGATCAGTAAAAACATTTCGTCCCCCTTCCGTGTCGCTCCTGTGAGCGACCAGGGAGAACCCTAGGCACCGCCAGGCGAAGGCCCAGCTCAATCTCGCCACCGCCGGGAGCGCTACCGCGAATCTCAGCCAACATAGGTGGTAGCGGGGCCTCCTAACTCTCCGCTCGGTCGGGCCTGGCGCGGGCCAGAAGTTTTAAGCGGTGGTAGCGCACTGGTGTGGGGTGCGGAAGTGTGCTGGTGGGCATTGGCAGCGATGCGGTGCGTGCATTGCTGGCATGCAGGGCTATGTCCGCATGTCTAGTCCCGGTGCTAAATCGTGGTTTGCACATTCTGCAAAGTGTGGTGTGCATGTTCTGCAAGGTGGTCTTGCATATCTGGCTCTACCCATGCACGATAAAGCGGCCAGTGGCGGTGCTGATCGGGAGGCTCGGGTTCGGCAGGTGGTCGAGATTCGACGACAACACTGTGGTACCGGAGCTATGGTGACGGCAGGGTGACGCGGGGATGCCGGGGCAGAGCCCGCTCGCTCCAGATCTGCGGGTGGTGGGCCTACCTACTCGTCCCTGGAGCTCTCTAGAGAAGGTGGCGCGGGCTAGTTTGAGGCTTGTGGTGGTGACGCCCACGGTCGCTTGTTGCAGCGTGGCATCGGCTTTGGTGCTGATGAGGTGGCACATGCTAGTGGGCGGCAAGTTTGGTGCTGACGAGGCTTCGACCTTGTAGGGGTCCTGTGCAATGGTCAGTCCGAGGGTTTTGGATGGGGTTTTTCTGGGACCCTGTGGGTGGAACCATTACATATTGAGGGCTGGTTCACCCTTGTTCCACTTCCTTCAGGGTGGAACCATTCCGCCTGTGGGTGAAATCCGTGTCAGCTTGTTTTTTCTTTGACTTTTCTGTTGGGCATGTCTTTGTTGTTGCCCCAGCATTTTCATCATTTCAGAATTTGTCGTTGGTTGTATGGTGTATTGATATATTAATATAGCGGGGCGGAAACCTGTTTCGAGGAATCTATGTACGAGTTTGGTGTTGATGGGTCTATAAAATGATCATACTAGGTCTTTCCACAAGTTTAAGTGGAAGATTGATATTTTTATGTGGTTTCTTAATCTTACTAAACATAACCAAGCTAAGCAAAACTGAAATGGGTCTATAAAATGTTATTTCTCTGATTCGGACAAGACTATTAAAGATTATTCCTCTCACTTCTTTTTGTTTTTCTTTATTCCATATTGTGCATATTAAGCTTTAACTTACCCTCACCAAAAAATATCACAAATATGTATGAGAATTGGTTGAGTGGGTTTGAAAAAAATTGAAGGCTAGAATTCAGATAGAGTTTCGGGTTTATCTTGGTAGTTTTGAAATTATGGACAAAATAATGTTTTGAAAACAGAAGAGATTTCATTTGTTGCATGTTATCCGTATAGCCACGCTTTGAATTCAGCTGTGACACTTTGTCCACCTTTGGATCAGTGGGAGATTATGTTTTCTTGATGCAACCATATTTGACAGTCGCACGTAATATCTTTAACCGAGGTGTCTGGCGATCCACATATAGGCTTCATATTGCATATAAGTATGTTGGGTATGTTAGATATTTTATGACTGTGGTGCTTGAAACTATGAATGATAAACTTTAGTATAAATATTGGTTTGTACGTCAACGGATGTAGAGGCTAGTGCTAGATTTTCAAAAAAGATTAAAGCAAATTAATTTTATTTATGTTCTATATTGAACGTGGGAGCACGTACAATAAAGTTTCCATCTAATATATAAAAATAATATAATAACTTAAACATATAGTATTAGAAAAGGTATGCAAAACATATGATTTTCTAGGAGTAATTATCAGTTGTGTTTCCGTCTTAATTACCTTGAGGAGCGCACAAACAGAGTGGTCATCGGAGAACTTCCTTAGCTCCAATATCTGGTATGTGTGTCCGATGCACAAGGTTGCTATTTCCGATAGTTGAGTTGAGACGATGATCCAGCTGCCATGCTCCGTGTTTGGAAGGAACGTCCTAATAGCATCCCACTCTACCATGTTTGATAGGCCTTCCAAGACGATGAGGTACCTCTTCTCTTTGACTAGCACTTTGAACTCATCGAACAGATCTGCCTGCTTGGCCTCCATCTTGGTAAGAACATGCATACCTATGTTGGTATTTTGTTCTTGGTGGCAAGAGTTTGCGTAGAACTGAGCCATCATGCTCCGGACCAAGTCGTGGGGACTGAAAGGATGCATGATGAGCTTCACCCAGGCACGGTGGGCGAAGGTTTTGCACACCCCTGGGTGATTGTATGTCTTCCTTATGAGGGATGTCGTCCCATGGTCGCAGCCGGAGCCCCACACGGAGATCACTTGAAGGCCATTGTCCTTGTGCTTGGTGATCAACAGCTGGGTGAGATCCCCAAATCGTTGCTTCCTCTTGGTGGCGCCCCTCGCCTCCGCGACCATGTTGAATTTGGTCGTGGCGACGATAGCACCACCAGGCACACATTCCTGCCGCTGCTGCTGCACAAAGACAGGTTTGGAATCTGTGTCGCTGATGAGACCGTAGCGCGCATTCCTCTTGCTCACGTCCACCACCCTCGCCTTCAGCTGCTCGATCTGGTCCACCGCCTCGTCTAGGGGCATCGGTATCGCCGAACACCACGACGGGATCATGCGGAACCACCAGGTCGTTGTCTTGTCGAGGTGGACGACGAACTCGATGCAGTCCTCCACGTCGTAGGCCAGCTCGCGGACCTGCCTCACCCATGTCCTCACCACCTCGTTCTCCACGCGCTCCACCTTGGCCACCTTCAGGAAGGAGTGCATCATTTGAAACTCGCCGGTGATGAACACCAGATCACGCTGGGCGCTCTGCCGCAGCTTCGCCTCCTCCACAATGGCCGCCTGAGCCTTGGTCAACGCCACCTCCACCACTGACTTGGCCAACCCAATCACCAGGTATGCCATGTCTAACTCACTCTCTCCCTTGACCGATCGAGCTAGCCGGCCGGTGTTACAATTACTCTTGTTTGTTATGCAATATACCGTTGGTTGTGTGTGTGTGAGCGTTAGAAGATATATATATATATAGCCTTCTTAAAGGGAGGAGGATCAACCCAACGAACTAGGAATAAGCACAAAATTGTGTCGACAATTTCTAGACAAGACTTGGAACAGATCAGCGAGGTCAGCAAGTCGCCGCCCGATCCACGTTATTTTCAATCTCATATCTAACACTCTGGCCTATCTGTGGGCCAACATGTCCCTTGTCGATCTGTTGAGTTGACGAAGAATTGACTGCGAACGCATAGTTTGCTGAATTAATCCAAATCTGCAAAATCACTCATGTTATAATCTTCTACATCCTAGGTCTCCGCGTGAGTGTATACACTCCGTATACAAAAAAAATTATTTTTTATTTCTATATTTTAAATAATAAAATGTTGCATATTAGGTGGAAAGGGGCATCTCGGTGCAATAAATATTGTTTCAAAAGGAGTTCGTATTTCTTGCATAAAAAATGACCGTGTTGATTTTTATAGTCATGGCAGAGTTTGGGATAATGTCCACATATTTAGTACAAATGTGCATTTTGGAATATCCACAAAATTTGCTAAAGGGAGTTTTTATTTTCTTTGCAAAACAATTTTGGTTTTCATTCTCTGCTTGCGAGAAGTAGTTTTTTTAAGCACTTACCAAAACTCCATTGAAAAACTGGACCACCACAATTTAAAAATACAATATAATATTTTAGGTACAAACCATCATATATATATGCATGTCAAAACGTTGCAGGTAGTTTAGATCATTTATATAGCTAATATGCCGATTTAGCAGGAAATGGGCCAAATTGAACTGTAAGTGCTTCATATTTTGTTCACAATTTAGTCCAAAAATCATTTTAAGATACATAAGTAGTCATTATATGAGAGATCCACCTATAGTTCTGGAATCTTCAACAATGCAGTACAAATGCTTGTGCTGACAACATTGACCACATTGTGAACACCACGGAAGATGTTTTGTCAAATAAATATAAAAAATGTATAACTTGCGCACTATACTATGTCCTTTTCTGTGTAGTAGTTACAAGAAAGAATGATAAAACTTGTATTTTCACACGTTTTTTAAAAAGTCATTTCTAAAACAAACTATCACCGATGAACATTCATAGCTTTCAAGCCAAATTATTAAGTCATGTCCATGTTTATGACATAATTTGTGATAATATGCCCATATTTGATAGAAATGTTCACCTTCGAATGGAAAATAATTCCGCTAAAGGAGGTTTTCATTTTCTTTGCACAAAATATTCATTTTATATTTTCCAACTGCAAAAGGTGGTTTTTTTAAGTACCTACGAAAGCTCCGTTGCAAAATTGGACCACCACAATTTTATAAAAATACTATGCCATAGTTAGCAACGTTTGGCAAAAGACATTTCTCCCGCGTCTCAGTGATCTTCCTAGTGCTTACGTCTTGTTTAAAAAAGTCTAATTATGTTTCCACCGTAGCTAGCTACTCGTCGGTCCATTGATCCTATCGAAATATGCCTTTTTGGACTGACTACTTAAACTTTGTACGCTGCACAACTGTTTGATTCCCTCCTTCAATATATGCTGCATATGTCCTGCCAAGGCCTGCATTTTGGAATTTAAATTTGTTGTATCTTGTTGAGGAGCAGTATTCACAATATGTTCAACTGGTAACGCCATGTTTCTGGTTTAAACTTAGAAAACCATAATACTTCTGCAAATATATATGTATCATGCAAATTTGTTCTGTTATTTTCAATTCGAATATATGCATGGATCAAAAGAAAGTTACCCTTGGCACCGGAAGCTAAATCACCATCACATCCAGCAATTAGTTTGATTTTTCCGCAAAAATTAAAGAAAATACAACTAGCTTTTTATCGACATTTCTATCTGGCCGGCACAAAAACTACAATGCTTATTAGGTTGAGAACGTCGTACGAGAACGAATGATTGAAGTATTATTGGACATGACTAGATGCTAAGCTGACAGATAAACAAACAATTATTTGAGAACTTAAGGTCCCCCCCCCCTCCCCACCTCTCTCCCTCCTCGCCACTCCTGGAGGCTGCCTCCAGCGAAACCTGGCGGACGATGAAGGGGAGGCAAGGTCCATGTTCGATCGCCTTAAGGCCCTTGCATGGCACACGAGCGGAGGTGATGCTGCTGCGTGAGGGTCAGCAGCGATGGGCCACTGTCTGTGGAGGCGAATCCTTGGCCGGCGCGCCAGGATCTTTTCCCCACCGGCGAAGGCCTCTTCTCCGGGCAGATCGAAGGCGGTTAGTGTTACGGCGGCCTCCCTCTCCTGCGTGTTGGACATGGTTGTGGCGTGTGGGTTGGAGGTGAGGCAAGGGGGATGGCCGGTGAGAGACGGGATCCAATGTGGAGCCGACGATGGCGGCGTCTTTCGATGACGTTACCTTAATGAAGGCCTCGTTGCTACGAATTTCATCTCATGCCTAAGGCCAGGGGAAACCCTAGATCTGGATTCTCCTGGATCAGACGATGACGACACTTTGGTGTTGTTCACCCTCTTGAGGGCATTGTTTTGTAGCTCAAGATGCCTGGAGGGAGTCAGCTGGTGGAGCGATGTTCCATCTACCGCCTCATGCCTAAGGCTCAGCGGCGGTGTTTCTCGTTGGCATGGTGCAGCAGGGTCTCGACGGCGTGTGGGGTGATGGCCTCGTGCAGGGTGGGGCAAACCGTCTTGGCATCATGGTGGCGTCAATGGCAAGATCGGCAAAAATTTTATCTTAACCATGAAGACTGCTCGGTGGTTTGATGGCGGTGACGGCTTTTTTGGCATGTACATGGGGTATTCAGTAAGAGTCTGCTATACTGAATGTGCGCTCTCATTTCGTCTAGAGGGTGTCTTGGGGTATGTGATTGTTCCCGGTTCCTAGCCGGTGGAGGGATGTCCTTGTTTCCCAGGCATATGGCATTGTTGACGTTATTTTCACCCATTATCAGGTCTGTAGGTTTATGTGGTGGCTTTGGGTTTTAGATGTATATTTTTTGTTCGTCTATTTTGAATAAATCAATAAAGCGGGTCATGTGCATCTTTTTGATGCAGAGGGCATGGGTGCATCCTCCATTTCGAAAAAAGTTAGTCGTGAAAAAATATTTTGATATATGTTCAAACGAGGCATTAACTTACGTGCCCGGATGATTAAGATAGTTTTTTTTGCCAAATATAATTTGAGAGAGTTGGTGGAACCATCGATCTGATCGATAAGCCTTTCAAGATTGCCATCTTGTCCAAGCTAGAGACAAACAACCACGGAGTTAGAAAGGGTTAGCCATGTCTGATCCGGTCGTTGTTGGACTGTCCAAGGTAGTTAAGGGCTCGTTTTCCAAGGTCCACGGATACTAAGTCAAGTACAGTATAGGACAACACAAATGAAAAGATTAACGTTAAACGTAGAGAGGTGTTCTTTATTTATGGAGTAGATGTTTTTTTTGCTTGTGCTTGTGCTTGTCCTTATCAGCTGCCTGAAAATGGACATTTCTTGCAGGGGCGGAGCTGCATACAGGGTCGAAAAGATTGGTCAGTATTGTTTTCTCTTTTGAACTCGAGTGACGCACTTTATTTAACACTAACGTATACATCGTTCAGAGCATCTGCCAAAACAGATGGTAGGGGATCACCGTCCCAAATAAAACTAGAGTTTGAATAAAAAGCTAATCTAGCTAAATTGTGCTCATGTTGTTTGCCTTCCTTGGACAATGGATGAAGGTGATATTTACCACACGATGTGCAATCTGAAAACAGGTGGGCTTCCCGCGCACTCGGCCTGCCTGGTAGCAGCGGCCCAGGCGCGCGCCCAGTGCTGAGCGGCAGCGGCACCCGCGTGCGGCCCACCAGGCGAGATGGTAGCCAGCGCGGCCTGCACTGCCTGCCGCGCACAACGGCACGTAGAATTTTCCGCCCACTCGCGGGTCGGCTGTTCCAAACAGAATCAGCTTCGTTGTTCCTTTTTTCTTTTTTGCTGTAATTTCTTTTTAGCTTAATTCCCTTGGGAATTAGGCCTAATAAGAAAGTTATTTTAATAATATTAATTTAAATATTATTTAGAATATATTAATTTACAATTAACATATAATAAATATATATTTAAATTCTCATTGATCTGAAAATCCTTTCAGTCCTTTTCCTTATTTCTTTCTCTCCAAACAATTTCGGATCTCCCCAGAACACTTCAGATTTTTCTCTCTTCCATATTTTTCAGGATTCCCTCTTACAGGTCGATCTCCACACATCGTAATTTCCTTAAGTGTGTGTCCCTATGATTCAGGAATGCCATAGACATAATATCCATTAATGATCATAGAGTGAGGTAAGCAGGATGCACTTGTGACCCCTATGACACTCACGATCCTCCGTCGTTTTAAACCTAAAACATTATGTGTTATGTTCCTTTTATCTCTACAATACTTACATTGTTCGAGATTTGATCATCCACATCTCCATGTTGGGTTCAATCTCATTACCGACAATGCTACTTTAAACTCGTATCGATAAGTGATATCTTGTGACCTAGTCGCATATTGTGCAACATATTTGATATAACTTATCCGAGTGGGCCTAGAGTATCTTCTATCAAACGGATGTACAAAACCTTCTATTAACACATACACCTTAACCTGTTCCTCCGGATACCCAACGACACCCTTATGATCACCTTTTCACAGAGTAACGTTAAGTTCCATCAAAGTATTCTTGAAAGACAGTGATTAAATATGGTCTCACAGTCTGAGAAACAAATCACTATGTTTCTGACAATTGCAACTATAAACTTTGTGATAAGATAATTTACATTTTCTCAAGCCTTAACATAGAAAATAATTAAAATTCGATAGCGCCTGTTGACCCCCAACTCCTGGCTTCTAGTCGCTCAAACTGATCTTTCTAAGGTGCCTTGAACGCACACTCTCTTGGACTATGAACATGCCAAGGATGACATGCGGGTGACCACCTTTGAGAGTTCCAGAAGTTGTGTCTCACGATCGACACGGTGTACTCATATCACCCAAAGTTGAAGTTCTGGCTCTTGGATTTAATCAAAGTCATATTTTGTGAAGTTGACCATGAATATAAGAAAATAAAATCAATATCAATAATTCGAAATGCATATAATATGGTAGTATGTGTTATAATGATTCCAATATAATATATTTTATATTGTAGCTCTTGAATTTTTTTTGACTTTAAATAAACAAAGAACAAGAACAGAGGAAGTACTATATACTATCATCTTCATCCTCTAGATAAGAGATATTGAGAGATAATTGGTGCAGATGAACTAACTATCTTTACTGTTTCTTTTTTGCTTTTTAGATTTGTTTATTTGCTTTTTAGATTTGTTTAATAACAATGACATAATCAACTATTGTCCCTCCAATGTGGAAATCGTAATTAATTGCATGCTGTTAGACTTTATTAGTGTTTCTAATTTGGAGTATAATTAATGCACTATGATTCTACACCTTTGAAAGAATAATTAATGCACATTTAAGGAACAATTAATACACTGCGTAGATAAAGAAGAATTATGAAAGGATAACAAAGATATGCGATGCTAATTAATGTGAAAATACATACTTTGAGGGTGCGTGAGATATAGGGAGGGGGTTCTCCAACGAAATTGCGGTGCTTGCAGGCTATAAATACCACCCCAAACCAAATTCAAATCCATCACACAAACCTAAGTATATAACAAGATCCAGATCACTAGCCAGCTAGCTTGCTCAAGCTATCCAGATAGTAGCAATGGCTTCGCCGTCCAAGAAGCTCATCCTCCTATTTCTTACCATGATGATCGCCGCCGTGCAAGGCTGTGCACCCCACTGCCTGAACCCCTCCCCGCCGCCGCCACCGTCATCCACCAGTGGTACCTGCCCGATCAACACGCTGCAGTTAGGCGTGTGCGCCAACGTGTTGAACCTGCTAAAGCTACACCTGGGCGTGCCGGCGAACGAGCAGTGCTGTCCGCTGCTGGCCGGGCTGGTGGATCTCGACGCCGCTGTCTGCCTCTGCACGGCCATTAGGGCCAACATTCTCGGCATCATCAACCTCAACCTGCCTGTCGACCTGGTCCTCCTCCTCAACCAGTGCGGCAAGACCAACCCTCCAGGCTTCACCTGCCCTCCCTGATCATGTATCATGTGCACGCACGCGTGTCAGACTCTCGTGCGTATAACTGTGTCTTGTTGAGTTCTCTAAATAAATATAATTATCCAGTACTCATCGAATTGTTCCCTTTACCGGCTTCGTCGCCACACGCATATCTGTACACGGACGTACCTGAAAAAGAAAGTTTGTTCACCTTGTGTTCACGAGATCCAACACTGCTCGATGATGTTTTGGCAACTGCCATCCCACCGTTGCTTTAGAGATCTCACGGCTGGCAGCTCTTCGGAATGGAATGAATTAGCTGGAAATTAATAATGGTATGCATCTATGCGCACATCCATAATGTCCAAAAGTAAGTATTACCTCCGATCTCAAAATGGATGTCTCAATTTTTTTCTAAATTTCAGGTAAGGAGCTTGCATGACGCCTAATCTAAGCTTCGGAAATTCCAAAACCCTGCACAAACTTTGCTCCCACATGACTAAGGCAAGATCAACTTATATGGTGGATCTCATTGTTTTCTAAAATACTAGAAGCACATATAGTCTTGCACCACACACAATTTGTAAGCACTTAAGGATTTACTGGATGATTATCACATGACACATGACTTTTGTTGTATAGTATGCTCCATGGCGCGCGGCATGACCATGGTAAATAAATTATGGCTTACCTTGCAATAAGTTCATCTCTATAATTATGCTTAAATGTGATTAAACACATTGATTTGTTGGATTCGGTATTAACTTGGTCAATTTCTAGATGGTTCATTGATCTATTTATAATTTTTATTACTATTGTGTTTTGTGTACTGCCAATAGACCTGTAGAATTTTCGCAAAAACAATAACTTGATCAACTTCTAGTGGGCACTAAAGCAATTTATAATTAGCAATTTTTTTGGTTATACCAGTAGATGGCAACAGCTTTTTTTGAGATTGTAGATGGCTACAGCTATATATAAGACAAGGCGACGTCTTGCTCAACCCAGAATTATATATCTTTTCTACTTGAACCGTGGTGTAGAGATTATACCTGCCGGTAGAATTTAAGCAATTGTCATTTTAAGGTTATTATACCTGCAGGTAGAATTTAAGGTTATTATACTGGCCGGTAGAATTTAAATTATTTTCATTTTTACCAATCGCAACAGTTTCTAGATTTTTTTTTTTGAAAATGAACATATATTAATATCACAAGATACCAATTACACCCAGCGTCTGCAACAACGCATTGCCCTAGCGGTCATACGGATGCACACAGCCAAAAAAAGAAAGAAGAATTACAAAAAAATAAGTCCCACTACAGCGACCCATTCGTTGAAACAGCGGTACTACCATCACCAAGACAGCACCAGAAGTCTAGCTTCACCAAAAGCGACGCCTCTAAGAAGGGAACAATGCACAAACACCGTCATCGCCCGATCATAGATCTTAGGTTTTCACCCTAAAAAAATTCCACGCTCTCAAAACAATACCTTCAATAAGGCTATTTCCAGGCACGATCAATTAAGGCCAGACCATGGGGTTTTCGCCCTAAAAGGTAGGACTGTGAACCTCTCCTATGCAGTCGCCCCCACTTGCATGCCACTTCTCCAAGTCACGAGTCACCAAACCAATTCCTCATCACCACCCAGACTCGAACCACCATTGTCAGTCCTCAGATTTCGGTCTCCATGACATTCTTCGTCAGCACCATAGAACGAGAAACATGCCTCATGATATTAACAACCAACAGAGCTTCGAAGCACTCCCTCTAAACCCAAACGGTTAGAGTAAAATATGGGTGCGCACGACCGAATCCCTCCAATCCGGCAATCTCCAGGCATTATGCGCCATGGGAGTTCGTCGGCGAAGCCTTCCGGAACTCACCACTCCGACCAGATCAGAGAGGGCAAGCAACAAGTAGATCTTCATCTTGGGGTGAGAGGAATCCTAGGACCGTCGCCTTTATTCAGCAGACGAGCAGGCCCCCACGCCGTTTGTCGTCTCCGTGCAGCACCAATAGAGGAGGAGAGGGCAACAACCGCAGGAGATCGGCGTGGCTAGGCCACAACCTGACCCCCGGCAGCGGCAAGCCTCCATCCCCTTGTCGGTCACCGGAGAACCTCAGGCCCCGGCTAAGATGGCCGCGCCATACCAAGACCATAGCCAGCGCCGCACCTCCCCCATGTGAATGTCGCCACAGACCCCTCTCTTACCCCCATCTTATATGGACGGGGGGCCGCCACCGCCGTCGGAGCCGGCAGCAGCGGCATGCAAAGAGGGTTGGGGGAGGGTTCTTAGGGAAGGATGGAGAGGAATCCCCCGGAGCCGCCGGAGTCGCCGGGGGGCGGCTCGGGAGGATTAGGGTTTCAATATATATTTTGAGCCTTTCATGTGAGCCGCACATGTCAATAGATTATAGTGAGAGAGAGAGAGAGAGGTTGATGTGTGCGGCGTTCGATCACTCGCGTGCTACTAGGGTTAGAAGATAAATGTTTGGAATTCCTTAAGTAAATTGGGACGGATGTGGCGCATAGATATTTATGAAATGGATGAGATTTGCAAGTTAGAATATAGGAAGTAGTAGTAGAGCTTCAAACCATTTTCATGTTTTAAAACAAATCTGAAGTAATTTTTGCCTACCTACTTCCTTGAAATATAGGAAAATTATAGTCTCACTATTAAGGTTTTATTAAAAGAAATCTAGAGTATGGGGGCTATGGCCCCCCTTGGCCATAGGGAAGCACCTGTCCTGACCTTCAAACGGTTTAGTAACCTAGAACATTATTAACTCTTGATCATTTTAGGCTTGACTCTACATAATTCCACGCCTTCACCACTTCTGGGAGAGACATAAAAGCAGGTAGTGGCACTGCTGCTCGCCACCAAAGAATGTTATCTATAGGTGTAATATTCTAGGGCTTCATAACTCTCTCTTTGACAATCATAGGGCACATCTATTTTACCAATAGCAACCCCCATCATGTTTCTCTCTCGTCGCCTCCCTCCAAGGGTGACCGGGGGAGAAAAATCCTAGCCTCCATGTCGTCTTGCCTTCCTCCTCACCTCGTCGTCCCCACGGCGGGGCCCTGGTGGCTCGCGGCCATGGTGTAGAGGGAGGGGCAGCGCTCAGCGGCATTTTTGGAGTGGCTGCAAAACCTACTGCAGTTGCTTCTCCCGGCGGCGTGGCGGCGCTCTTGCGGCTTCACGGGGACAATGGTCTCGGCAAGGGGTGTTGATCAATCTACAGCGCATGGACCCCGGAGGGGCTGCTGCACCGACGCCTCCGCCAAGGATGTTTGGCCACGAGATGGTTCCTTTGGCAGTACCTTGGTGTGCTGGATCATAGGATTTCGAGCCAAGGTTCGTCGTAGGAGGCGTGTGGCGGAGGAAGGGGGATTTTTCCAAACCCACTTCGCATTTAATACTTGCTTTATGAAATGTTGATGTTCCTCAATTCGTCTACAACTAGAATGATTTCTTTGTGGAGTCTCTTAATATTCTGGCTAGTATTTTTTTTTTTGAAAGGCTAGTGGTCTTTGGCTTTCCTAAACAAAGACAAAGGAATCACTACTTGATCTGTAGCGACAAAATAATTACGAACACCATGGCAAGATGCCCTTTCTTTGTGGAGTCTCTTAATAGCCCGGCAACAATATATGTTCCGTTTGGTCCATCTTTGTATATCGGTATTAGATAACTCGATCTTTCCGTGTTCTACTAAGATCATCCGACGTGATGATCCATCCCTGTCCGACTCGGGAAAGGAGCAAGTAACAGTTCCATAAATAATTGGCCTAGCGAATTAATCAAGCTATGATCCCCTGACCTGAGTAGTCGATCGGCCCTCAACAATCATACGTGGTCCACGATGATCAGATAGTACATGGCACGTCGACCTCCAGTTTCTATGATCCCTAGGGAGACGTACGCTGCAGGAGATTTTTCTGAAGCTGTCGACCAGGGACATCGCCCGCTGCAAATGCGTCTCAAGGCTCTGGCGTAGCGCTGCCCTAGATCCCACCTTTAGCCACCTCCACCTCATGGCCAGCCACGTGATTTCCGGGCCGTCCGAGGTGTTGCTCATCACCGAGAAGCGCGACTCGGATACCCATGGGAAAGCCACCATCCTTAATGTCTCCATGGGAAACACCATGTGTCGCGTCGCCTACCCACTGGGCTACCGCCTCGCCAATGTCTGCAACGGATTCCTCTGTTTCGCGCCACATGACGAAAGGGCAGTGGTCGTCTGCAACCCTCTCACCCGCGAGCAACAAGAGCTTCCCACGATGGATGGCGCAGACACCCGTATCCAATTACGCACCAAGCGATAGACGGATCGCCACCGGTTCTCGTGGACGGGAAGCTATACATGGTGATGTGTCGGTCG
Source organism: Avena insularis (assembly GCA_023614405.1). Lineage (NCBI taxonomy): Eukaryota > Viridiplantae > Streptophyta > Magnoliopsida > Poales > Poaceae > Avena > Avena insularis. The sequence continues at coordinate 401,915,577 of CM042695.1, forward strand.
AACCAGCAGGGCAAGAGGCCTGACATGATACTACAAATTGATGTGGCATGCAAGACACACTGCACCTACCGTCTCCCAGAGTACTACGAGGACCCCCACGATAACGTGCCTTAGAGCTGCATGCGCGGGAAGCTGTGCCTCGCCATCAACACAGTGCACTGGTATAACCCGAAGCTCAGGTTCTGGGTCTTGGAGAAGGGCGAAAACGAAGATGGCCATCTCCAATACTTCTGGGAACCCAAGTACACCTTTTATATAAGTGCGGACCTTACAAACGGAACCATACAAACGGAACCATACAATATAACCATTATATATAGTGACCCCTGCCTGAGAAGGTAGAAAGAAAACCGCTCCCTCGCCTCGCTCCCTCTAGGGCGACGGGGGGAGCCAAACCCTAACCCCCCGCCGCCGCCGCCCCCCAATACCACCTCCCCCCTCGTCGCCCCCGGAGAAGGCCGCCGTAAGCCGTGCATGCCGCCGGTGAAGGGGGCGGCGGGGTTCGGTTTCTCGTCGTCTGGCGCGGCTCGGAGGGACGCGGCGCCTCGCGGCGAGTGGTTTTTTCCTCACCGGCGCGCGGGGGGAGCTTGGCGGCGCGGTGGCCCTCGGGCAGCAGCGGGCGGAGGCGTGGGCCGGCGTGCCCTGGGCGGCGGCGCGGGCAGCCAGGGGCCCCTGGGCAGCGGCCGGCCGTGGGTCCTGGCGGCGTGCTCCGGGGAGGCCGGCCGTGGTGGTCCTGGCGGCGTGCTCCGGGGAGGCCGGCGAGGAGAGGGCCGCGGAGGGGCTGTCTGGCCCCTCCCATGCCGGGTCTGAATCTCCGGGTCTGGGCCCTTCCAGGCCCTGCTCTTGGTTGAAGATGGTGGGCTGCGGCGAGGCCACGTCCGCGGATCCCCTCGCGGCGGTGCTCTTCGGCAGGCGGCGCTCCGGCGGTGGTCTGGATGGCGGCGGGGCGAGGGGGCTACTGGTTGGTGGCGGTGGTGGCAGGGACGAGATTGGCGTTGGCCCCAAACCCTAGATCTGGGCTCTTTGGGCCTGGTCTGGGTTAGGGCGGGCTAGCTCGTTCTCAGGCCGCTACCCTGGTTGGTCTAGAAACTCTTCGGGACAGGGGGAGCGGCGTCGCCACTACGTCTGCTGCAGCGCGGTGGTGGGAGCTTTATGGGCCCGCTTTGGGTCCAGCCGGGCCTAGATTGGCCTGGTATGCTTCTGCCGCTGTGTCCGGTCTGCTACTGCTATGGCGGTGGAGGTTGGTCCCTCCCACGTGGCAGCGGCGCCGCTGTCCCTTGTCTTCGGCGGGGTTTCTTGGTCCGGCCAACCTCGCGGTGTTTGCCATGGTGAGACGCCGATGAAGACTGTGTTGGTGGGCGGCAAGCTTGGTGGAGTGCAAGGGTTGGCCGGGGTTGTGGTTTGGGGTCCGGGAGAAATCTTGGTCGGCTCGGCTGGCTCCGACGCGGTGACATCTGCGGATGCCACCTTCCTTCTTGAAGGGTGTCGATGTACCTCTCCCCCACTCCCCGGTACCGGGAGAAATCCTAGGGGTATTCCGGGCAGCAGCGTCGTCATCGTCGCCATCCTTCTTGAAGGTGTTGCTTGGTACACGACAATTCAGAGGCATAGGATCGGGGGTGGGTTTACTTCGGGGGGCGCAGCGATCTCGAGTCTTTGTCGGTTGTCGATCCGGCGTTGTTGTGCATTTTTTCTCTTTCTTTCTTTTGTATTTTCTCTTGGGCTTCTGCTTGTGTTGTTCGGCCCCAGCTTTGTTCGGTCATCCTTTGGGCGATGTGATGTCTGGCCCAGCAGCGGTCTCACCTATGTGCTTTATTTATAAAGCGGGGCGAAAGGCTATTTTGAAATAGTGGCCCCTGCCAAGGAACGCGTGGCTTGATGACGAAGAGATGGTGTGCTATAGAGTGGGTGACACATTATTGTACAAGTATATATGACACTTTGGGATACTCAGCGGCTCCTAATGCTAGTTTTGCGCCTTGGAACCAGATGAAGCTCCAGCTCCCGACAACCGATCAATCACCGTCAACTCCACGATCATGGAATTTCTATGGGGGTTATCGGCCAACCCTTCTCTCGCCTCTCATACTTGCGCCTTCCCAGGACGACAATGACGAGCAATTTGAGAACAGCTTGCTACGTGCGGCTCGATGCCGTATGTCAGAACAAGGACGTCGCCCTCCATCAAACAATTCGAACTATCAACGAGCTACGAAGAGGATTTTCTAGTTAACGATCGTGTAGCTAAAATAAAGTGCATGTTGCTTGACTAAATATTCTGGTGCCCGTCCAATACAATGGCGTACTATACCACCAAAAGCTCACATCTCCACCCTTAAAAGGTTGTTTTCGGTCATTTATTCTCCAACATTTATCGAACTGTCTAAGGGTCTGTTTGTTTGGACTGCAGCTGTGGAAAATCATCTGGTAAAAGCAATTGTAGGAAGCATATGGTGGAAGCGGAGATTTGGTGTTTGGGAAGAATACTTTTGATGGCTGTCTGGTTTTATTATTGAAACGTCTGAAATGCCCTAAGTGCAAAAGATGTTATGTAAGTATTGATTCGAAATGAACTAGCTGTTTCTAGCCGTTTTTTACTTCAATACCATGTTCAAGGTCTGAATTACCTCTAATTGTCTATTTTTTTTTTGCTAAAATAATTGTGAACACATTTTTACAAGAATACAAAGATACATATTACAACCGGAGTTGTCACGATTTTTTTTATAAAGGGCGCCTTCATTGCTTTAAAAGTAACTTACATCCGGCCTCTGCATATAGCGAATTACATATCAAACCGAGAAATTGTAATAGCGCCTAGGGTGCAGAGGGCAAGTCTATCTGAAGATTATGCTGCCATCCATGTCTGGTAAAAAAGTTCCGTGCCGTATCCTCTAGCCGTGTACACACCTTCATGAAGAGATCACGATATTTTGCACGATGCAAAGTCGATCAAGCCCGAAGGGTATGAGTGCACCTATAGAGAACCTGCAGAAGAGAACAGTTTATATTATTAAAAACCTTATTATTTCTACATAGCCATAGCGACCATGTAATGGCTATCGCTCCGATCCTAAGAAGATTTTTGTACTTGTTATCAATATCATGTAACCAATTCCCAAAAATGTTGGCAATACTACATGGTGGATACAAGCCTAAAGCTGCTTGGGTGATTGACCATATAGACCGAGCAAAACTATATTGAAAAAATAGGTGTTTGATTGTCTCATCATGATGACAGAACACACAACCAGGATTTCCATGCCAATTCCGCTTAATAAGGTTGTCTTTTGTAAGGATAATCTCATGACGAAGATACCAAACAAAGATTTTGTTTTTAAGGGGTATCTTCATCTTCCAGATCATCCTATTATCTACCGCTGGAATAGTTGGCTGGGTTAAAGCATTGTACAAAGAGCTAACAGAAAAGGACCCGTTCTTAGTTACATTCCATCGAAATTCAGCTGGCTCGTCCGACAGTTGTACATGTGCCAGATGATGTAGCAACATGATCCAAGAGTCAAGTCTAGAACCAATTAGATTCCTTTTAAACGTTGTATTTGGTGGAAATGATTCGAACACTGTGGCAACCGTTTCCTCCTTATTACGTATAATGGAATATAACGCAGGATATTGTTCTCGAAGGGTAGCATTACCTAGCCATTTATCCTCCTAGAACCTTACCTCCGTCCCATTATTAATAGAGAAAGTCCTAAAGCGTAAAAAATGTTTTTTTGACGCCATCAGACCAGCCTAAAAGTGAGAGTCGTCGGGTTTTTAAACCATTTTTAAAAGAAAGTATAATGGTTCTTCGGTTCTACAGAAAACACTCCATTTAGCCAGCCTATACTTCTTTTTCTCATTGTCTTCCTGCCAAAAAAATTTGATCGGAAGTAATCCAACCTTTTTAAGACACCTTTTGATAGTTGAAAAAAAGAAAGCATATACAAAATCATATTACTAAGGACTGAGTTGATGAGCAACAATCTTCCCCCTATAGAGAAAAGTTTGCCTTTCCAACTACTCAAACGTATCTATAATCTTTCCTCGACAATTTTCCACTCAGCATTTGTAAGCCTTCGGTAGTGTACCGGAATGCCCAAATATCTGATCGGAAAAATGCCGTGACAACAGCTGAAGAGTTCATTATAAAGACCAAACTCCTCTTGGGCCTCGCCGAAACAAAACAATTCACTTTTATGGAAATTAATTTTTAATCCAAAAAGCTGCTCAAAAGTCAAAAATATGAGTTTCAGATTCTTGGCCTTTTCAAGATTATGCTCCATAAAAAAAATTGTATCGTCTGCATATTAAAGTATAGATAACCCACCATGACAAGCATAAGCATATTATATGAGGTCACGAATATTATATGAGGTCAAGCATAAGCATAAGCATAAGCATATCCTGTCAAGTTAATGCATTCTGTCCGCACAAAGATCTAAATAGCAAAAACATACAATCAATATCAGTCATTTTGTCCATATGTTCAATTCAATCTTATCTTGTCACGCACTAGATAGATCCTTGTTGAACACCACATGAACATGAGAGAAAGAGAGAAATTGGGGATTGCGGAGGAGCGTGACGGCGGATCCCCGTCACCGATAGCGGTTGCCTTCAGTCCCGCCCGCGTCTGCCACGCCGTTCACTAGCAACAACGTCCGTTTGCGGCAGCGCCCTCTTCCACCTGTGCCTGCCTCCACCCAGTGGGAACGGCAACGGCTCGAAAGAATGTCGGAGGAGGAGGCCAAGAATGGAGTCGGGGAGGCTGGGAACGGAGGGCCTATAGTAGGAAGCTGACCGCCACCCCGCCACTCCATTCCCTGATCTACTTCTTTTCATTTGACTATATGTTAAACTGAAGAATCTTATCATTGAATCTGCAGAAATTTTACTTCGTTTAGGAAAGAAGGAGCTGACCTATAGTCACGTAATTTCTTGCAGTTAACCAGAAGGAATTGAAGGAGGTAATCAAGCGCGGCTATTTGACTGTTTAGCAATGACCCTGCACATTGCCGTACGTCTCCAAAATTAGTAACGACCCTGCACATTGCCGTACGTCTCCAAAAATAGTACCGCTTGATGTTAACACGGACTTTTGGCTCATGGGTGCTACGCACCCCCATGGATCCACCGTGTAGATTTGCATTTGGATCGAACCAAAATAAGCAATGGAAAAACGTTGAAATCCTAGAGTAACGTGAATACAGTGCTATACTGGTACACATACCAGAGCTAGCATTGAAGGCTTGGTCCCACGCAATTAACCGTTCCTACCAAATTGTCAGTAGATGCATTATTTTTGCCAGGATTTTCACGCGCATGTATCTCTCGTTAGCCTAGTCATACTTAGTAGTAACATAGTCCTATATATATTGTCAACTAAGCATTTAGATGACATGGCATGCAATTAAATGATAAGAGAGAGGCTTGTGGTACCATAACAGCACACATTTCTAGACAAAATGAGTCTATATTGTAATAAATGAGGCTTTACATGATACCACACATATGTTATTCTGCACTATAAAGGTAGTAACTTAGACTAGTAACATATACATGTTACTACTCTAAGTTACTCCTTACTATGACCAGCCTTAAGCCTGTGGTCCCATCCACCATGGAGCAAGCACGGATATTTCCAATCTCTTCTTCGATGGTACTCCCTCTGTTAGGGATTATAAGGCCTACGGATCATTTTGATAGGATTAAGAAAATCAATAACTCGCCCTCTTGATTACTACATGCATCGCCGCGAGGTTGGGATGGATGCGTCAGCGGTCCCCAAGAAGAAGAAGAAAAAGTCCAAGAAGAAGAAGAAGGCCCCGTCTTCGGCCGCCGCGGGCGTGGCAGGACCTTCGGTTCCCTCGTCCGCCCCCGCCCCTGTGGTGCCGCGTGGTGGTGGCAGCTTGCTGGCGGCCGCCATCCCGAGGCCAGGGAGTCTCTGGAATACTATGGTCACGGGGTCGACGGGGGCTTCTACTTCATCGACCTGGGGGGTGTTCAGATGACGGTCCCGGAGACCCTGGCGCGAGTGTCGATCCTCCCGGACCAGGTGTCTCCTCTCTCGGTGGCGGTGACGGAGGCACTCCTCCAGGAGGAGCTTCGCGCGGTGTTGTCTGGCCATGAGTGGCCGGTCCGCCGTATCTCTGACTCGGAGTTCGTGGTCTCCTCCCCCTCGGTGGCGGTCCTGCGCATGTGCGCCCTTGGATCCTCCTTCACGCTCCCCATCCATCAGCTGAAGGTTGCCATCCAGCCTTCCTCACGCCCAGAGACGGTGGCCACCTCCTGAGGTCTGGTGCGCCTCCTTGGGGTCCTTTCGAGGCTCGTCCCCGAGGTGGTGGCGCTTATCTCTCAAAGCATTGAAAGCTGACGGAGGTGGACTTGGGCTCACCTGGACACGGCGATCAGTCACAGATCCTCCGTCCGTCTGGCTCAAGAGTTCTGCCTGCCTCCCCGATTCTTCTTCGACCGTGTGGGCCGGGACATCTTGGTGGAGCTGGACGAGGTGATGGATGCACCGTGGTTAGCCCCCGCCCAGCCCCGCCGATGATTTACGACCCCGGCACCATGGTCGAGCACTGACGACAAATACTCGTGTTCCGACCAGTCTCCTCGCCTCCGGCTGCCGCCCGCCCGCCTCTCCTCGCCAGGTGTCGCTGGAGGTGGTCCGTCGGCCTCGCTGACGGCCGGCCTCTCCGGCGGGGGTCCCTTCTTCCCCGGAAGGCGACCCCTATCGCTGAGCGCCCCGGCCAAGCTGGCCCCGGTGGACCTTCCGCCTCGCCGCCTGACCTCCCATCTCCTTCGACTCGACATCGCCAAGAGTGGATCCAACCTCCCCGAGCCTCTCCACCTCCGCCTGCCGCCTCCCCCTCTCTGGAGGTGGAGTCCTCGGGGAGTGAGGGGATGGTCACAAGGCTGGCCTGTCCCACGGTCCCCGGTGTGGTGTGTTACTTCCTCGTGTCGACACCCCGCCTCATTGGTCTCAAGGCTGCCACTGGTGACCCGCCTCTCTCGGCTCAAGGCCTTCCAAGCTGCGCGTGTCAGGCTCCCTGTGCCTCCTCCCCGCCACCCTCCCACACAAGAGGTGTCTCGCCGACTGGGCCTGCCTGCCCCGAGTCGACAGTGGCCGAGAGGGCTGCTCGCCGGGTGGCGGCTCGTGACGACTTCTCAGGTACTTCCTCCACCCTTTTCGCTTCTCTGCCTGTCTCGGACCCGCCGGGATCACTTGGTTCCCCGTTTTGTGTGCTTTCAGAGGTGTCGCTGGCTCACCTCGGTGAGGTAGCTGATGACTGCGGGCTGGTGTTCCGGGGCGAGAAGGGCCCTCGGCTCGAACAGCTTGCTGCCATTAAGGCGCGGGAGGGGTATGCGGGGGCGATCGCGGCTGCCCGGGCTCCTGATGCCCGGGAGCGGGAACGCTCCCGGATCCTTACCAAGGACAGGCCTGTTGGGCTTGACCTCAGTGGGGATCCCCTCCCGCCTCGATAAAGTGGAGATCACCCAGTGCCGACTTCTGGTAGGCCTCACTGAGACCTCCCAAGGTCGCTGGCCTCGCCCCATCTCCCCTGCGGCTGCTCGGTCCCCACTAAGGGGACTGTCCTGGCCTAGTTGTCCTGATGGACATCCTTCGAGCCTTCCGGATGTTCATTTGGAACATCCGGGGGTTCGGGCACGAGGGCCGGCGCCGCCAGATCAAGGACTACATCTGCCAGGAGTCGCCGGATATTGTCGGCTTTCAGGAGACGATTCGCCAAGACTTCACCATTTCCGAGTTGGAAGCCCTCTCCCGCTACAAGTTTTCCTGGTTCTGGCTCCTTGCCTCGGGTTTCTGTGCCCAGGTATCCTCCGGGGCGTAAGGAGGATACCTTGTGATTGATGATATGGACCGTGGGGAGTTTTTCGTGAGCATGGCCTCACGCATAGGCGCTCGCTTCGCCGAGGTGATTATCGTTTATGGCCCCGCTGACCATCGGAGGTCCACTGAAGCTTCGCTGAGCTCAAGTCGAAGGTGGAACGGATCGACATCCTGGTGGTGATAGCCGCGATTTCAATCTGATCCGCCGGCACTGACAAGAGTTCGCTAACGTGGACCTCCCTAGGATGCGATGTTTAACAACCGATCACGACCGCCTCCGGCGAGATTGTGCGGTGGGCGCTAGATATACGTGGAAAACAAGCAATCCAGCCTATCCACAGCGCCCTCGACCGTGTCTTTGTCTCTGTTGAGTGAGGTTGCCTCACTGCGTTCAAGGCGGTTACTAGGATTGGGTCTGACCATACCCCGCTCCTCTTTTTGTCCGGAGGGGGCCGGCCTCCTAGCTTGAACCGCTTCCACTTTGAGTCCTTCCGCCAGTAAATGTGGCTTCGTGGAGGCAAGGCGGTCTAGGTGGTCAAGTGGTCTCCTCGAGCCCTCGTGTTTATTGCGCTGTTGACATCTGGCACCATTGTGCCAAGATGGCTCGCCAATTCATGAGGGGTTGGGGGGCTAACTTGGGGGCGGACCTCCGTGCCCAGAAGGCGTCGATTCTGGGGGCGATCCAGTCTTTGGATCGGGTGGCTGATCTCCACGGCCTCTCGGCCAAGGAGTGGTCCCATAGGTACTCCCTTGAGACCTCCATTATGCAGATCTACAAGGGGGAGGAGGCGTTCTGGCGCCAGCGGAGCCGCCAGAACTGGACGGTCCAAGGGGAATCTAACACCGCCTACTTCCATGCCGTCACGAACGGTAGGAGGCGGAAGTGTTCGATCCCCTGCCTCTGGGCGGGTGAGGACCTTTTGGAATCCCCTCAGGCCCTCTCCGCCCATATTTATTCGTTCTACCGGGACCTCTTCTCGGCGGCCCAGCCGTCGGGGCTCTCGCTGGCCCCGGATTTCTGGTCGGCTGCCGCGCTGGTCTCCCGGGCAGAGAATGAGGATCTCACCCGTACTTTTCTCTCGGAGGAGGTGGCGGCGGCCCTGAAGTCCATGAAGATCGGCTCGCCCTGTGCCCCGATGGTCGCCTGGGTTTCTTCCAGACCTTCTGGCCCCAGCTTCAGCCGGTGGTTCTCCAGATGTTCCAGGAGTTCTATGTTGGGACCCTGGTGATGTCTCGTTTGAACCTCGGCGTTATTTCCCTGATCCCCAAAGTAGTTGGGGCCACGGACATCCGCCCATTCCGCCCGATAACTATGATTAACGTCATCCAACGCCTGTTCGCCAAGGTCTCAGGTTTCCGTCTCGCCTCCGGTGTTGAGCTGCCTTACCCACCCTCCAGCCGCTTTCTTGAAGGGACGCTTATTCATGACGACGCCCGCCTTCCATGAAATTATTCATGAAGTCAAGACTCAACGCCAACGAGGGTCTTTTCGTTGGGACTTCCAGAAAGCCTATGACCGTTTGGACTGGGCTTTCTTGAGGTTGATACTAGAGAGGCGGGGTTTCGATGACTGCGTGATCCGGTGGATTATGCAGTTCGTGATGAGTGGGCAGACGGCGATCAACATTAATGGGGAGATTGGCCCATACTTTCGCCCCTCCTGTGGGGTTAGGCAGGGGGATCCTATTTCCCTCCTCCTCTTCAACACGGCGGTGGACGCCCTGGCTGAGATGTTGGATAGGGCCAGAGTAGCTGGCCACATCTCGGGGGTGGTGGGCCATCTGATCCCGGGTGGTGGTATTTCTCACCTCCAGTACGCTGATGACACCATGATCATGGTTCAGGGCTCGGACCTGGACATTATTAACTTGAAGTTCCTGCTGCTGTGTTTTGAGTCCCTGTCCGGGCTGACGATCAACTTCGACAAGAGCGAGGTGATGGTCCTGGGCTATCCCGACGCGGATCGCCAGCGGATTGCGGATAACCTGAACTGTACGCTGCGGACTTCCCTATTACCTATCTGGGTTTCCCCATCCGGGAGACTAGAGTCCTGATCAGGGATTTGGTCCCCTTGGTTTCGAGGGTACGCCATGGAGCCGTATGCGCCATTTACGACTAAGGGGAGCAAATCCATACTGATTAACTCATGTCTCTCGAGTCTGCCCATGTACCAGATGGGACTGTACCTTCTGCCTGAGGGGACCCATGCCGACTTCGCCAAGGAGTTGTCTAGGTTCTTTTGGGCCGCAAGGGATGGCCATCAGAAATATCATATGGTCAAATGGGCTGATGTTTGCACCCCCAAATGTCTTGGGGGTCTAGGTATTCTGGACTCCCGGCGCTTTAATGTGGCGCTGATGCTGAAGTGGGTGGCGATCCTTAGGGATGACGGGGACTCCGCTGCAGCTATCAAGGCCAAGTACCTTCGGGCGACTGTTGGCTTGTGAGAGGCGGAGGGTTTCGCCTGAGAGCCCTCCAGGAGATCAAACACTTCATTGGCCTGGGCGTGTCCTTTGGGGTGGGAAGTGGCTGGGGGTGCGGTTCTGGCTTGATCCGTGGCTCCTCCCTATCCCGTTGGGAGTCCAGTTCGCCGGGCTGTTCGCCATCTCCTCCGCCCCAGCGGCGCTGGTAGCCGAGGTCTTCGACGAGGGTCACTAGAACATCCTGTTCCGGCGCTACCTCGGCGTGCCCGAGGCCGCGGACTTGGTGCAGCTTCGGAGCTCCCTTCCGACGGCTATTGCGTCCTCCCCGGATTCGGCCTCTTGGCGGCTGCAGCCGTCCGGGAGTTCTCTGTGGCTCGGCCATCGAGCCTTGTTCCAGCGCCTCGAGCTGCCTCTGACCTCCCCCCTGTGGAAGGCCCCCCTTCCGCTTAGTATTAGGATCTTCGTGTGGCAGTTGCTCCAGGATAGGCTCCTCTCGGGGGTCAAGGTGGCCAAGCGCCACGGCCCGGGCTCTGGCCTTTGTCCCCTATGTGGGACTCCGGAGACCTGTTCTCATATTATGTTCTCCTGCTCGGCGGCGCGGGCTCTGTGGTCCTTTGTCCAGGAGGCGCTGGGCCTGGCTAGGCGCTGAACTCGAGAGTTCCTGCAAACCTGTGCAAACAGGGCTGGAGGAGGGCGCCCTCTTCTAGCTCGTGTTTATGGGCATCTCTTGACCTTGTGGAATGTGCGAATAAGATGGTGATTGAGAAGACCTTCCTCCCACGTGACTCCTCCAGTTTCCCTTTCTTGGCTTCCTTCAGCAGTGGTCTCCCAAAGGCGGCAGCGTGACCGGTCAGTCCTTCGATGACACTCTCCGACCTTGAGGACGGCGCGCCCCTCTCGGCTTATGCCCTGGTCGATTCTCGTGGCTTGAGTACCCCCTCTGTCGTCTCGCCGTACCTTTTTTGCTTTGCTTTTGGGTTTGTCTGTGCTGTGGCCCCAGCGGTCGGTTGCTACCTTTTCTTTATTGTTTGGCCTCGGCCGGTTTGGATGTTGTACGAACCTTGTATGTGGATGTTGCTTTATTTATAAAGCGGGGCGAAAGCCTATTTCGAGAGATTACTACATACACCAATAGTTATACATGCATGAGAGAAGAGAAAGAAAAAGAAGAGCATGCATTGAATGAGAGATGGTATAGTGTTGGGCTAATATAGTGTTTTGAAAGATACCGAATTTCTAGGCTGAATTGTGTTTTAATTACCTCAATTAAGTCCCTGTGTGGCCCTTTTCCTCCTAAAAAACCGTTCAACCTTTCCATACTTTTCTATCCTTTCAGTTTTCCATCGCATGTACTCCCTCCGTCCCGGTTTAAAGGACACAATTTGCAATTCTCTGGGCCCTAGGTATCATCTAATTGGTCCATTTAATAGTATGAAGTAGAACATGCATAAGAAGAAAAAGAGTTAGGAAAGTGTTCACATTTGTTCACACATGTGCATACAGGCATTTTATTGCTTTCACACAGGAGTAATTACAGAGATTAAATGCTTTTGTGTCTAAGTATTTTTGAGTAGGAGTAGTGTGAATTTAATTTGGAGTAATCCACTGCATGTCCTTGTTTCTCGCGGGAAACAGTATCGACGGATCATGCATGCGGAAGGGGTTAGCTAAACGGTGGGCCTAAATTGATTGCTGGAATTCTGATTTAGTTAATGCGTCAGTCAATGCTAAAACACACGCTTCTCTATCCCTTCTCACCACCAATCAGAAATAACATTGGTCCCAGCTTTTTGCTAATTGAGCCCAACAATCCGGTATGGCGGGAGTAACATTTTTAAAAAATCTCTTAGGCCTTATAATCCCTAACGGAGGGAGTACTCCTTCTTATCACACGCGCTAGGCACGGAACAGGGCAGACAGCTGCATGTATCCACTTTCCCCAAACCGCCTCCAAGTTTGGGGCCGAATAGACCTAAGCTTGTGCTCTATGTCGCACACGGTTGTAAATAGAGAATTGTGTGCGATGTAAAATTATGTTAATATTCGAGAGATTTTCTTAAAAAAAACTACCAACATCATATTTTAATTGCACTAGGGACACAAAGTAGCTAGCAATAAGGAATTACATATTCATTCATAAAGAGTACAAAAAGTCTATTTAAAACCTATAATTTTTATATCTATTCGTACTCATCTAATTATATTGCTGGCAACCAAAACACCTCTTGAATGGTATGTTGGCAATATCTTGAGCAAAACCTCCTATGTTGGTAATTACATATCTCGTATTGCCCTTACCATGTTGTGCTCGAATTGGTGTTTGTCTCCATCATCTTGTTGGGACGGTGCCACCGAAAATGTGAGAGGCGAGAGAAGGGTGGGGCGGTATCCCCCGTAGACATTCCATAGGCATTTGGATCGTGTGGGAGCGATTGGGAGATCTAATTTCTTGTTCCATTGGAGAAAACCACCATTAGAAATGGATGGGACGACATTCCTCGTGTCATACTTGTGCAGGGTTTCATCCATCTGGTAGCACATCATGTCATTGTCGTCAAGCCAGCATCCCCATCTATTATATACTAAAAGTTAATAAGGGTGTTTTCGGCGCACCAGTTAATCCACATAGGCCAAATTATCTGACGCGTCCATTATATAGTGGGACCAGATTATAATGGCTGAGATTTACTGGACTATATGTTACATATGCGCGCACCTTTGATTTGGACGGACACGTTGATTGTTAAGCCAGAACGTTAATCCACGTATGGGAAGCTAGCACAAACGGAGTCATCTTCCGGTAAAAAAAAAGGACGAAATCTGAGCCATCTTCCGATGCATGTATGTAAACAGAGCATTGTAGGTAGTAGAAAATAAATCTAGCCTGAGAAGATCGAAGCCGCAACCCCCAGCCCTACCTTTGGTCATCACGATGTCTCCTTGCGGCGCTGCCCTTTCTCTCCTCCGTCACGTCCTCTCGGTGTGGCTGAAGCATCCGTCCTGCTTCCGATCACCTGCCGCCGCAGGTAGCTCTCCATCGTGCTCCAGTCCCATGGTATTTTTGTTGAATTTTTTACACGGTGATCTCCATCTGGCTTGCTTATGCCGGCGACCACTCTGATATATGCCTCCTGTACCCCGTCCCGCCGTGAGCTCATGTGCCAGTGCCACTGTCAATGACACACATGCCGCAGACCGGCAATGAAGACAACTACGTGTATTACTTTTTCCGTTTGTTCAGATTCTAGATCAATAATTGTGTGCCTTCTTACTCCCTCTTGAGTCAAGAGTCAAGACCAGGATAGTATAATTGTGGCTTCTTTTTGTTTCTCATACCTATAGCTATATGAGAATTTAATTATGTGAGGTACGTTGTGAGATACATTGATGAGATATGGATACCTATTTTTTATTGATGGATACCCTTATTCGTCCTTCATTATTAGCACATGCCAAAACACGTCTCATTATAGCAATTCCTGATGATTATTTCCAGATTTATAAATTTTCATTATGGGCTGGTAATTTGGGGTGGAACCAATGTGATGAGAGTTCATTATAATCTTTCAGTGATTCTCTCTACCAAACCACGTATGATGGCTAGACTTCAGTCATCCAGAATAAAATAATTAAAATATTCAAGTTGGATTGATCGACACATGTGAGATCCAATAAATATGGGATTTCCTTTGTACCCAAAGAAATTGTTGTGGAGGTGATAAAATCTCTTTATTACCATCCTCGGAAAACAAACCTTGAGCTCCCTATAGTTTATTAATTGGAAATAGAGGATCTACTATTATTTTCTATATACCCTTAGTGTTACATTAGCACATGAATGGAGAATGAGTTTCAACTTCAGATTAGTGTACTGCACATGTCTATGTTGTGGATGAGTTCTTGCAGTATTCCCAAAGTGCATTCTCCAAGAAGCACAACTACTTAATATCGTTAACATGACCTCTCAAGTCTTGCAGGTCAATGGTAGGTTATTATGCTAGAACATTTTAATCTCTTACTTCTTTGTTTATGTAGACACCCAAATTTAGCAAGTATAGGAACTAGACTCCGTGTACCTTAATTGATATTGAAGTATGCCTATATAGGTGTTATGATCTTAGCTCACCGTTTGTTCAGGTTGTGTCAAATTTGGGCACCCTTTCATGGATAAATAGCATCAGATTCTCAAGAGAAACAGATGGACCACAATTCTCCTACTGACCTTCAAACACGCATTCCTCTACTTAATTCATAAATATTCATAGGTGATTTTGATATCCTTAAGTATTATGTTTTTGAGTTAATAAACTAACAAAAATCACCGCATATCCTTAGAGGCCTCAGCTCAAGGTCCTAAGATAAAAACTAAGGGATTCTTACAACTTTTACAATTTTATAATAGAAGTTCACCAAAAATCATTGAGCTTTAAAACTTAAAATTATTGTTTGCTTCATGCAGTTCTCTATATTTCAAAACCACACATGGAAAAAGAGAAGAACAACAAAGGAAAAAATATTCCAAGAACATGGAGATCACGGCAAGGTACAGCTATATCGTTGGCATTTATGTTAGCTTTGCAGAGTAGCCTTCAATTTGAGGTAAGCACGGATTATGTGCTCCTTCCCTGTTTAATTTTTCATATACCATGATGCCATTTTGTGCAGGTATGTTGTTTGATAAATTTGCTTGGAACACAAATTTTAGCTTTTATCATTCCCAGTTCCTATGTTAGTTTTTTTCCTAAAGTGGTTTAAAATTAGATGCATTATCTATATGATGATAAGTTATTTTGGTCTCCTCAAGTATTATGCCACTGAGAAAATTAACTAGAGAAAATCGTGTATCCTTAGATGTCTTTGTGAGATCAAGGAACACAAAGGAGCAGAACTGAACAATTTTTACAATTTATAATGAAGGTTTACCTAGATCCCGTGAGCGTAGAACTTGAAAGCATTGTTTCATTCATGCAGTTCTCTGTATTTCAATCCCCACATGGTAAAAATAGGACAGCAAAGGATAAACAATCTTCCAAGAACATGGATATGAGGCCAAGGGTATGTACAAACATATCATTAGTGACATCTTAGCTTCACATAGTTGGCTTTTAGTTTAAGTACACTAGGATTACATGTTTCTTTGTCGTGTACCATGCTGCCATTTTGTGCAGATAAGTTGTCAAATAAATTCTCTGGGATAAATCTATTATCTTCTCATGTTTGTCAAAAATAAGTAAAATCTGACATGGATGTGTTAATACATGCATATTACAAGAACAACACAATCTAGAAGGCGCCATGAAAATTATATGTGGGTTTATATCTAGGTTAGTTAGTGAATATAAAATTCGAAAGATGACCATATTTCTAATTATACTACAAATCGTAGAATAGATAAAGAGTGTGCTAATAATAAGATCTCGATAAGGTAAAAAAGTATATAATTTCACTTACAAATTATTGTCCCTAAGTTGACTATTATTGATCTAGCATCACAGGATAAACTATCTATGATCTGAAACTTAACTCATTGTATTAATATGATATATCCAAAAAATTACGGGTAGATTGATCACCGTGTCTATAAAACCATATTACTTTCAATATCATAACATGAATTCACATTTTTTAAATCACAACACACTAAAGATGATGCCCTCGCAATGTGAGGGCCACTATGCTAGTGGTCTCGAAAAGCAAAATGGCTCGTTTTCCATGTGGAAGCTATAGCGCAGATCCCAGGACGGTTGCTGCTCTACTAAGTCCATGTCCTCCTTTGGAGGTGACATGACCCAGAAGTGGATGGTCATAAAATCGGTGAGGTTGATGATGTGTGCGGCGAAGCATAGATGTCCGTTCAACTCAAAGGCACCCACCGTGGGTTGTTCATAGGGCACAGTCTTGTATTCCGGGAGATGGTATATGCAGCACGACTCTGTCGCTACATCAATGGCTAATAATCTTCTAGGATTCTCATGTTTGCTGCGATGCATCCAGCCAACGGTCACCACGTATATCTTGCCATCGATTGACACCGGAGCTGAAAATTTAGCCGGAGAATATGGGGAGATGAAGGAACGACGCCACCGGCCGGGGGCGTCGCCTAGGGAGTACACGTCCAGCTCCACGCGCTCATCGGAGGACAAAGCCTGTTTTAATTTTATTATGTACTACTTTAGTTTAAATTTGATGTAATCCGCCTATATGGCCCAACTTAATGAAATTCGCCTATCTTTAATGAATTTTAGTCGAACTTGGGAACTCGTCTAGGTACGAGTGGTAAAATGGGCGACCAGGCAGAAAACTAGTTCCGTCCGGCCAAAACGGACCAATTTTTGGCCTGGTTCGCCAACGAGTGGAGATGTCTTATCTCTTTGTGTGTGCTACCTTTCACCAGACATCTCCGTGGATTTCTGCCGCCATTTTTTTCGATCTGCTGCCATCGCCGTATCCCCTTTGCCATGCGCCGCCGCGCCCGCCTCATGTTTACCTACATCCGCCCCCCTCCCCTATAACCCCTCACAATCCCCTGCACTGCTCGGTGCCGTGCAGCTCGAGCGCCACCGCGATGCGACATGAGCTGCCGGGTCGCCGCCAAGATCGCCGCCGCCCGTGGAAGTGCTGCTCACCACCCCGCACCGCCGAGGCCGTTGCTGCACTGCTGCGTACCACGCTGCCCAAGGATGCGGATCCATGGCGGTTGGTGCCATGTCGACAGCATGGAGTCCGGCTCCGGTGCGGATGACAGCGGGCCAGCCCTGCACGCGCTCCTCACGGACGACCTCCATGCCATGGCCGCCCCTCTGCGCTGGAGTTTTCTCTTGCGACACGGTGCTACACATGCAGGACGACAATGCTACTGAAAGTGGTCATTGTTGCTACAGATAAAGGGTCACGATGCTACCGACCAATGGACGTGTTTTGATATTTTGACATATGGTGATGCTACAATAGTAGCAAATTTTTGTTATTTCTCTTCTATGTTTTTTGCTATAATAGCATAAAATATTTATGATTTACATTTTCGACGAAAGTCCTCAGAAAGTCGGTTTTATACGGCAGATACCGGTGATGTCTCCGGCGAGATCGTTCTTTTTGCTATATTAGTATTTTTTTTTGCTACCACCGTTTTGCAGTTTCGTAACATTTTTGCTACTCGGTTTCCGGTGAGGTCTACCGAAAGCCTCCAAGTAGTGTCCGTGAGATCGGGTTTTGCTACATTAGCATAATTTTTGCTACGATCGCGGCAAGGTCTCCGCGAAATCTCGGTAGGTCCGTCTATTTTTCTATTTTTTGAACTAAACCTTTTTTACTACATGCAAAAGGAACGATATATAGTAAAAGCGGAAGTTTCTGTAGCAAAAGCGGGATTTTGACCTCAAAAAGAGGACATGTGATTGGCTAGGGATCCAGGGAATAAAAGTCACAAATCCCGCGAGGGACGCCTAGTACTGTACATAGATTTGGCAATGCTGCCGGACATGACGCCCGAGATTTGAAGTTTTTCTTTCTATGTATACAGCTGTGACCCTGCTCGTGTATGGGTACGAGTCCATCGGGATATATAGAAACTTGCACGTGCACGACTAGGAGACAAAGTTGGTACTGCCGATAAAACCGTGGGGCAGATCGAGATCATAGACAACGGCACAACCCCTTGGCAACCCCGTGGCGGTCTCGACGAGATGGAGATGCCTTCTTACCTGCCGCAGGAGGTGGTGGTGTCACACATCCTTCCCCGGCTTCCCGTCCGATCGCTGCTCCGGTACCAATGCGTCTGCAAGGCATGGTGCGAGGCCATCATCCGCGACGCTTCCTTCCACCATGCGCACCTTCGCCTGCAGACCTCGGCCCCGCTCATTGCGGTGCGGAACAAAACCAACGACCGCCGTCGCGACAACAAGGTCACCCCCGCCATCGGTTTCTACAGGCTCGAGGTGTGCACCGACAAGGACGCTGCCACCACCGCCGCCCTCCTACTCGACCACCCCTTCTCCCCGACTTATACCGAGGAGGTGCACGTCATCGCGCACTGTGACGGGCTGCTCCTTCTCTCGGCCGGCTGTATTAAGGTGCGCGTCCTCAACCCGGCCACGCGCCGCTTCCTCACACTCCCCTGGAGCACCCACGCCGTCAAGCCGGCGGGATTTCCGCGCGAACTCACGCTCCTCGGCCACCAGGCGTTGGGCCTCGGTCGCGACCCTAGTTCCAACACGTACAAAGTCGCTCGCTTCTTCTACCGCTCCGTGCACCACGATGATGGTGGTCGGTACCGTTGCAATCCCGGCATGGAAGTCTTCACCATAGGAGGAGCAGAGCACCGTTGGCGTGAGACCACGGCACAGCCGTTATACCCTGTCGAGGCTGGACAAACTGCAACCTTCTTCAAAGGGTGCTTGATCTGGACAATGGAGGAGATGTTTCACGGGGTCCCACCTGGTTTCCTCCGCTTCAGCTTAGAGGATGAGTCGTTCACCGTCATGGCGCCGCCTCCGAGCTGGAGACCGAATATGCACTCAAAGGCGGCCGGTTTAACGGAGGTTCGTGGAGAGTTGTGGTTGTGCGGGTCTCCCGAGCCATGGAACCGCTACGGATCAATGGATATATGGATCTCCAATGACCTCGGTGGTAACGGTGAGTGGGAACGACGCTACGTCCTCCATGGTGTTCCTCGATATCTTCGCCTCGTTTGCGTGTTTGATGAGGAGATAGTGTTTCAAGGAGAACCATACTACCATCTCTGGATTTACAAGCAACCGTATGGTGTCTCCAAGAATGTAATTTCTCTTGAAGACTTGAAGTTTCATGACCCTCGTAATGACACGACCGTTCAATACCCAAGAGAAGTTCTACAAGTCTGCGATATAATTCCATATGTTCCAAGCCTTCTTCCACTATAGTCGTATTTTTCCAATTTTAATCGCTGTGCTAACTGAGAAAGCACGGTGTGATTGCAATTTTCTCTTTGAGGTTTAATAATAACTTGGTGATCCTCCTTTAATTTGTTTCTCACATGTTATAATTAATCTTTGTATTTTGCAAGTGCAAGGGCATCATCTATGTTTTTCTATTTGCAAGGGCATCATCTATGTTTCTTTTTGACAGATCATTAGCACTATCTTTATTATGTTGAAACTATCCCCTTTTCAAAGCAAAAACTGAGGATAGGTAGAAGAAGAAATGGTGGGAAAAACAGACTCCAATTTACGAAAACCCAAACAACTACTTCCTCAGAAATAAGTGAATTAGATTTGTCTAGATTGACACGTATCTAGACAGTAAGACGCGTTTAGATAGAAACAAATATAGATATATCAAAATCACTTATTTCCGAACGGAAGGAGTAGGATATAGTAGCCAGGTCCTTATTGTTCAAAACAAGATATTTTCTAGGAAGAAAGGTGTATGTACGTGGCTAAGCACAGCACTCTCTTCCTCGACAACATGGTCAACGATGGTTCCAATGCCGACGGTTCCTCTTCTGCTACTGACGTGTATATTTTCTTTCTCAATCTTGTTCTGATCGCATCTAAAGTTTTATGCCTTGCAGTTTGTTTGGTTATATGCTTTAATATGTATTCGCTATTTCACATGATTAGTATATTGCCTATTATTCTAATCATTTTTTATCTAGCGTTTATTATGGATAATTCGCTTGATAAATTGCTCTTTTATTCAACAATCCAAAAACCTTATATCAGGCAATTTGCCCCAAGTGGCTTTGTTGCTTCTATGAAGCCACCTGTGTTCGAAGGTGTCAATTACAAACGATGGCGTGCGAGAGCAGTGCTCTGGTTTCAGACCATGAGCTGCTATAACGCCATCTATGGCGCACCTGAGGGAGAACTTAATCCCGCTCAGGAAGAGGCGTTCCAAAAACTTGATACCACTTTCAAGGCTGCCTTGATCAGCATTCTTGGCGACAATATTATCGACTCATATCTGTCATTTAGCAATGGCAAGGATATGTGGGATGCTCTCGAGAGAAAATTTGGAGTCTCCGATGCTGGTAGTGAACTGTATGTCATGAAACAATTCTATTAATACAAGATGGTTGATGACCGCCCCATTGTGGAGCAGGCTCATGAGATACAGTCACTTGCCAGGGAGCTTGAGCACTTCACTTGTGTGTTACCGGACAAGTTTGTTGTCAGAGGCATTATTGCCAAACTCCCCAGTCATGGATGAATTTTGCTACTTCTCTGAAGCACAAGGGACAAGAGTTCTCCGTGACGTATCTCATTGGGACTCTTGATGTGGAAGAGAAGGCGAGAGCAAAAGACACACGTGCTCGAGGTACCGAGGGAGGTTCTAATGCCAATCTGGTATAGAAAAGGAACTTCCAGCCTCACAAGTTCAAGAACAAAGGCAAGTTTGACGGCAAAGGAAAGTTCGATGGAAAGAACAAGGCCTCACAGTCTACCAGCTTCAAGAAGAAGACTGATAAGAGGAAAGGTGCCTGTCATGTGTGCGGTGATCCTGGTCATCGGGCTCCTGCTTGTCCCAACCGCTTCGACAAGCGCCGGCATGGGAAGGGAAGCGAGACTGCTAATGTTGTCATGGGCGACGTTGATATGAAAGATGTTGGGTATGGTATATTACCTACTGTTCTTTCATTATGTCATTCTCCTGATTGGTGGATTAACACGGGCGCTAATGTACATATATGTTCTGATATTTCCATGTTTTCTTTATATCAGGTCAGAGGGACTCAAACCATGCTGATGGGGAACGGCTCATGCTTCTGTTCATGGTGTTGGTACGGTCGATCTGAAGTTCTCTTCGGGAAAGACCGTGCGCCTGAAGAACGTGCATCATGTTCCCTCAATAAATAAAAATCTTGTTAGCGGATCTCTTCTGTGTCGAGATGGCTACAAGATTGTATTCGAGTCCAATAAATTTGTAATTTCGAATTATAGAACCTTTGTTGGTAAAGACTATGAGTGTGGAGGCTTGTTCCGCTTATCTCTCATGACATTTGTAATAAAGTTGTTAATCATATTTACACGAATTTTGAATCAAATGTCTGGCACTCTCGTCTTTGTCATATTAATTTTGGTTGTATGACGCGGCTAGCCAAAATGAATTTTATCCCTGATTTCACAACTGTTAAGGGATCTAAGTGCCAAGTCTGTGTGCAAGCTAAACAACCTCGCAAGTCACATACGACTGCAGAAGTGAGAAATTTAACACCACTAGAGCTCATACATTCTGACCTTTGTGAGATGAATGGTGTGTTGACAAAAGGTGGAAAGAAATATTTCATGACTTTGATCGATGAATCTACGAGATATTGTTATGTGTATCTTCTGAAATCAAAAGATGAGTCTTTGAGTTTCTTCAAAATCTATAAAGCTGATGCAGAAAATCAACTTGATCAAAAGATTAAGAGGCTCAGATCTGATCGTGGTGGAGAGTATTTTTTCCAACGAGTTTGATTCCTTTTGTGCGGAACATGGCATAATTCATGAGAGGACGCCTCCCTACTCACCCCAGTCAAATGGACTAGCCGAAAGAAAGAACCGTACTCTAACAGATTTGGTTAACGCCATGTTAGACACATCGGGTCTCTCTAAGGAACGGTGGCGGGAGGCACTATTGACTGCGTGGCATGTCCTAAACCGTGTTCCCACAAAGAACAAAGAAATTACTCCATTCGAAGAATGGGAGAAGAAAATATTAAAACTCTCTTACTTACGTACTTAGGGTTGTTTGGCAAAGGTTAATGTACCAATCCAGCGCAAGCTTGAACCAAAAACCATTGATTGTGTTTTTCTGGGCTATGCTTTTTATAGCATTGGTTATAGATGTTGGAGATATGCCCTAGAGGCAATAATAAATGTAGTTATTATTATATCTTTGTGTTTATGATAAATGTTTACATTCATGCTATAATAGTATTAACAAGGAAACATTAATACTTGTGTGATTTGTAAACTAAAATAGAGTCCCTAGTAAAGCCTCTTTATAATACTAGCTTGTTGGTTAATAAATGATTGTGGTTTCCCTATCATGAACTTTGAGATGTTATTAAGAACAAGATCATATCGTTAGGAGAATGATATTGTGGACATACTCCTATAGATAAGCGTAGCATAAAGATCAAGTCATTTTAATAGTTCAATTGCTATATGCTTTCTGATACATAGTAACCTAATTCCTTCGATCATGAGATCATGCATATCACCTTCACCGGAAGGATGCTTTGATGACATCAAACACCACACCGTGAATCGGGTGGCTATAAAGGTGGCATTGAGTGTTCAGAAAGTATTGGTTGAGACACATGGATCAAGAGTGGGATTTGTCCATCCATATGACGGATAGATATACTCTGGGCCCTCTCGGTGAAATGTCATCCAATTAGCTTGCAAGCATGTGACTGGCTCACAAGGGATCACATATCACAGGAACGATAAAAGAGTACTTATCAGTAACAAGGTTGAACTAGGTATGCAGAGATACCGACGATCATAACCTCGGATAAGTAAACTATCATGAGACAAAGGGAAATTGGTATCGTATGTAAGTGGTTCATTCGATGCAGTAATCGTAGAAATATGTGGGAGCCATATGAATTTCTAGATTCCTCTATTGGTTATTGTTTGGAGAAGTGTCTCGATCATGTCCGCATAATTCACAAACCGTAGGGAGACACACTTAAGGATTCAACGTTATTTGAGTAGTTATGGAATGATGAGTAAGAGACCGAATGTTGTTCGGAGTCTCGGATGGGATCCGGGATATCACGAGGAGATTCGGAATGGTCCGGAGAATAAGATTCATATAAGGAAAGTCCTGTTTGGGTTGGAGAATGGTTAAATTGATTTCATCGAGAATGTTCTAGAAGGTTCTAGAATGTCCGGCACTCCGGAGGGGAAGGGTACATGAATGTGTTATATCAAGTTGGTATGATTGCATCATGTACTAAGTGTCATCACTGAACAAAATAAAGGGTTTATTCAAATCCTAGTTTGAAAAAGTCAAGCGCCAATTTGAAAGTCAACGGCTATTTTTGGGAAGTGGAGAGGGAGGTGGAAACCGCCGGCCCACCTTGAAGCCGACTTCGGGAGGGACTCCCCTCACCTTGGCCGCGCCTCCCACCTATAAAGGGAGGGGCAGGGATGCCCCTCCTAGCACACAAAGTTCCCTACCCCTCTAAACCCTAACCTAGCCGCCGCCCTCCATAGCCGCCGCCACCTAGGGTTTCTCTCCTAGCCGCCGACTTGGGCAACCCCAAGCCCTAGTGGCGGCCCTAACACCTCCTCGGCGTGTCTAAACCCTAGATCGTCGAGGGACTCTCTCATACTCCACCATACTCGCTCGGCTTAGGCGAAGCCTGCGAGATCTCCCTCTACTTCGGTACCATGCCGTTGTCTTTCGAGGAGAGTGCTACAACCTCCGCTACTGCTGGAACAAGGAGAGAAGGTCTTCGTCGAAATCGAGCGTGTGACCGATTGGGAGGCGCTGCTGAGCATAGCGCCGGAAGGATCGTCTGTGATCTTGAGATCGGAAGAATGCGACTACATCACCCACGAGAATCCGCTCTCGTTAAACACTTTGAAATCTTCGAGGGTGAGTTATTCCATCGACTCGTTGCTACAATCTAGTAGATAGATCTTGGCTTGTTTGTTTGTATGCGATAGAAAATTTTTGTTTTCCATGCTCTCACGAAACCCTACGGTGGTATCGAGCCGTGTCTATATGTAGATCATTGCCGAGTAGAACACAATAGTCATTGTGGGCGTTGATGCTTTTATTGTCGATTGCTTCTTGTGTACTTTGCATCTTGCGGGATGTTGGGATGAATCGGCGGGCTAACCTTACATGACATCGTTCATGAGACTTGCTCCGCTTGACATGCAACTTGTATTGCATAAGTGGCTTTCTTGGTGCTGTTTCTCCAGCATAGTTAAGATTCAATTTACAACGGGTGATTGTCAATACTAGTATCAATGTTGTGGTTCTTGTTCGTAGTTAGAACGACACTTATTGAAAGCCCCAAACCACGTAAAACATGCAAAAAAAGTAGGCGTCTAACTTTGTTTTGCGGGGTGTCTTGTGATGTGATATGGCCATGATTGTGATTATATATGATGTATGCAATGTTCCTTATTGTAAGTTGGCAACGGCGAAATATATGGTTGTCTTTAAATTCTGTTAAGACCCGTGTGTCTATTCAAAGTAGTTGTAATAGTTGAAGCCGGTGGACGACAACCATGGAGCAGCGTCATGGACCTTGATGCAATGTCGGTGATGATGGAGATCATGTTCGTGCTTAAAGATGGAGATCGGAAGCACAAAGAAGAAAGGCCATATCATATCACATATTATGAATTGCATGTGATGTTAATCCTGTATGCATCTTGTATTGCTTAGTTAACAATGGTCGCATTATAAGATGATCCCTCATGCACATAAATTTCAAGTCATAAAGTGTTCACCCTTAGTTAGCACTGTTGCTAAAGCTTGTTGTTTCGAAGCACCACGTGATGATCAGGTGTGTTAGATTCCGCAAGTGTATACAACGTGAGCAAGCCAGATTTGCTCATGCGGAAGCTAAGTTTGATCTTGACGAGCCTAGCATGTACAGACATGGTCTCGGAACATGGATCACCGAAAGGTAAAGCATGAGTCATATAGTAGATATGATGAACATGTCGATTGTTCGCCATTGAAGCTATATCAACTCTCGTGATGATCGGTTTTGATATGGTGGATTTGGTTCGTGTGATCACTAAAACAATGTGAGGGATGTTGTTTTGAGTGGGAGTTCACCTAGATTAATTTTACTATTAATTAGAACTCAATTTGTCATAAACTTAGTCTAAACTATTGCAAATATGTTGTAGATCAATGGCAGCCCCTACCATCAATTTTAATGTGTTCCTAGAGAAAGAAAAGTTGAAAAACAATGGAAGCAACTTCGTGGATTGGTTCCGCAATTTGAGGATTGTCCTCACAGCTGGTAATTTGACCTATGTCTTTGGATGCAGCTGGGTGACCCACCTGCACCTCGCTACCGATGAAGTAAAGAATGTTTACCTCACTCGGAAGACTCAGTACTCCACAAATCAGTGTGCTATCTTGTATGGTTTAGAATCGGAGCTTCAGAAAAGGTTTGAGAATTCAGACCCAAATGATATTGTCCGTGATCTCAAATTGATCTTTGAGACTCATGCGGCAATTGAAAGCTATGAGGCTTCTGAAAAGTTCTTTAACTGCAAGATGGAAGAGGGCTCTCGGTGAGCATGTGCTTAAGATGTGCAGACACATAAACAAACTTCAAATCTTGGGTATAGTGATTCCTAATGCTTTGGGGATTTACCGTGTCCTCCAATCACTACCACCAAGTTACAAGAACTTTGTGATGAACTACAACATGCAGAACATGAACAAGACGTTGCTAGAACTCTTTGCCATGTTAAAATCTGCAGAAGTGGAGATCAAGAAAGATCACCAAGTGTTGTTGGTCAATAAGACCACCAAATTCAAGAAAGGCAAGTCTAAGCAAAAGGGACACTTCAAGAAGGGTGGTAAGAAAGTTACCGCGCCAACAAAGAAGACCAAGGCTGGACCTAAGCCTGATATTGAGTGCTTTTACTGCAAGGGAGAAGGTCACTGGAAGCGGAATTGCCCAAAGTACTTGGCGGTTGAAGAGCGACAACATCAAGAAGAAAGGTATATCCGATATACATATTATTGATGTGTATCTCACTAGTACTCATAGTAGTGCACAGGTATTTGATATCTGGTTCGTTGCTCATATTTGTAACTCAGAAGCGGTCTTTGCGAAATAAGCGGAAGCTAGCGAAGAGCGAGGTGACGATGCGGCGTTGGAAGCGGATCAAAGGTTGATGTGATCGCGGTTGACCGCTACCTTCATCTACCATCGGGATTAGTTTTATACTTAAATAATTGTTATTTGGTGCTGCGTTAAGCATGAACATTATATCGAGGATCTTGTTTATTGCGAGGCGGTTACTTGTTTAAGTCCGAGAATAATGGTTGTTAGATTTATATGAGTAATATGTTTTATACATGCACCTTTGATAGATGGTCTATTCTTATTGAATCTCGATGGTGGAAATACACATATTAATAACATTGAGGCTAAGCGTTTGAAATCGGCGATAACTCGACCTATATGTGGCTTTGTCGTCTTGGTCACATTGGAGTGAAGCGTATGAAGAAACTCCATTCCGATGGACTTCTTGAATCACTTGATTTGAATCACTTGAAGATCTGAAGCATGTCGATGGGTAAAATGACTAAGACTCCATTTTCTGGTATGATGGGCGAGCTACGGACTTATTGGAAACCATACATACCGATGTGTGTGGTCCAATGAGTGTAACATCATGTGATGTCATCGTTATGTTCTTACCTTCACGGATGATTTGAGTAGATATGGGTATATCTATTTCTTGAAACATAAGTCCGAAACTTTAGAAGTTTAAGGAATTTCAAAGTGAGGTAGAGAATCAACATAACAAGAAGATTAAATTTCTACGTTACGATCGTGGAGGTGAATATCTGATTCTGAGTTTGGCGAGCATTTGAAGAAATCTGGGATACTTTCACAATTGACATGGGAACACCACGGTAATAATGGTGTGTACAAGCGTCGTGTCGAACTCTCTTAGATATGGTTAGTTCTATGATGTCACTTACAGATTTACCGCTATCATTTTGGGGTTATGCATTAGAAATAGCCGCATTTACTTTAAATAGGGCACCATCTAAATCCGTGGAAGCGACACCATGAATTATGGTTTGGGAAGAAACCTAAATTATCGTTTCTTAAAGTTTGGGGTTCTGAAGCCTATGTAAAGAAGTTACAATAGGACAAGCTTGACAAAGCGGAAAAATCGTCTTCATAGGATACCCGAAGGAAACTATTGGGTATACCTTCTATCATAGATCGAAGGCAAAATCTTACGTTGCCAGAATGGATCCTTTCTAGAGAAGAATTTCTCTCGAAAGAAGTGGTGGAAGGAAAGTAGAACTTCGACGAGGTTGTCAACCTTCTCTCGAACTTGCGAGTAGCGGCACCGGAAGAAGTTCTGTGGTGCTGCACCAATAAGAGAGGAAGCTAATGATAATGATCATGAAACTTGGTTGTAGTTTCTCTGAGCCTCGCAGTCAGCGAGAACTTCGTACCACTCGATTGGTATGATCCCATTATGAATGTCATGTTGGTGGATAACACCGATGACCCTGAGACATATAAAGGAGGCGATGATGAGCCAGTTCAATAAATGGCAGAAGCCATGAAATCCGAGATTGGATCCATGTACGAAAACCATGTATGGACTTTGGTGGACTTAGGATGGCGAAGGCCGTCGAGAACAAATGGATTTTCAAGAAGAAAACAGATCTTTGATGGTAATATTGCATCTATAAAGCTCGACTTATGCAAAGGTTTCGACAAATTCAAGGAGTTGACTATGATGAGACTTTCTCACGGTGGCGAAGCTAAAATCTGTGAGGATTATGTTAGCAATGCTGCATATTATGATTATGAGATATGAGATGGATGTCAAAAGCGTTCCTCAATGGAACATTGATGAAGAGTTGTATATGATGCAACCCAAAGGTTTTGTCGATCCTAAAGATGCTAACAAGGTATACAAACTAGCGGCCCATCTATGGATTGAAGCAAGCATCGAAGTTGGAATCAACATTTTGATAAGGTAATCAAAAGTTTTGGTTTTATACAAACTTATGGAGAATCTTGTATTTATAAGAAAGTGAGTGGGAGCTCTGTAGCATTCTTAATACTATATGTAGATGACATATTGTTGATTGGGAATGATGTAGACCTTCTTAATAGTGTCAAGGAATATTTGAATAATAGTTTTTCAATGAAGGATCTTGGCGAAGCAGCTTACATATTAGGCATAAGATTTATAGAGATAGATCGAGATGCCTAATATCATTATCTAAAAGTACATATTTGGACAAAGTTCTAAAGAGGTTTGGAATGGAAGATAGCAAGAAAGGGTTCTTGCCCATGTTTATAATATGGCGTTGAGTAAAACTCAAAGTCAAACTGACGGCGGAAGATAGAGAAAGGATGAGTAAAACTCCCTATGCCTCAGCCATAGGATCTCTAATGTATGCCATGCTATGTACTAGACCCGACATTGCATATCTTTGTTAGTTTAACTAGCGAGATATCAAAGTGATCCGAGTGGATCATTGGACAGCGGTCAAAAACATCCTTAAGTACTTGAGAAGGACTAAGGATATGGTTCTTTCTTATGGAGGTGATGAACAGCTCGTTGTTAATGGTTACACCGATGCTAGTTGGAACATTGATCCGGATGATTCTAAATCACAATCTGGATCGTATTTACTTTGAATGGTGCAGCGATTAGCTGGAGGTGCAAAGCAAAGCGTTGTGGCGAGATCTTCAACTGAATCGGAATATATGTAGCATCCCAATTATCTAACAATTGCAATGCTACTAGCCTAGTCTATTTAGATGCTACCTTCAAACATATAATTGTTGCATCATCATTATATCATGCTCATGTCATCATGCCACCTTGCATTTGAGCATCATATAAAACCCTTTTGTTTTGGTTCTTCTCTCATATGCATTGTAAATTGTATTTGCCTCTTGATATTGTATTTGGTTGTTGATATATTGTTTAATGCCCAAGTTGAGTTGGGGCATATCTCTTATTCCACTCCACCACCTTTCTTTCACCACCTTATAATTCCACCATCCAACTAAATGTGAGCTTTGCATTTTATTTGGGTTTTACCTCTAGCTCATGTGGGTTGGGATGGATCCAATTCTTTTCCACATGCTCTCATCTTAGCATCATGTTGTTTTCACATTATTGATATATGAGAGCCACTTGCCTTTGCATGCCTTGTGGCGGAACCCTTTTTCCTTCCATATGGATTAATATGGATTTATGCTCATGTAGAATATTTTTGGGACTAGTAATCATCTAGTGGGACATACACACTAGCATGTCCCATTTATTCAAACATGGCCATCTCCAACTACTCACATGGGGCATCCTTTCATTTCTTTTGCTTGGCTTTATTCCACCTTTGGAAATGCAAATGAACAATGCCATGTTTAATATTATTGTTTTCACAAGAATCAACATGGTATTAAATATTTTGCATGGGCCATGCAAGTGCCACCTTTTCTAGTATTTGGTTTTATTTGAATCTTGGTGGATCATCATCCCTCTCTTTTCTTGACTTGATCTTGTTGGAGCTTGTCTAGAGCATGCTTGATCTTGTCATAAGGACCACTCCATCTATCTCTCTCTAAACCCTAAACCTATCCCTCATCCAACCCTAAATACAACCATCACCCTCTCTTCTTACCTCTCCTTCACCCATGCCGGTGCCCTCTCCCTACCATCAGGCCCCACCTAGCTACACCTCCCCAGCCCACCTAATTGGCCCCACAGTTCCAACCCTAGCAGGCTTCCCCAACCTAGCGAGCCTACCCCTCTCCCTCTCTTGCTCTCTCTGCTGGTGTGCCCACCCAGGCCTGACCACCATGCCCCACAGCAGCTCCCTTCACCACACCACTGCCTGCCCTACCAGAGCACGTGAGGGAAGGGAGGAGGAAAGGTGGCGAGCCACCTTTCCATCTACCCCCACTCCCATGGCACCACGCCTCTCCGTCCCTATCTCCCTCTCAGCTCTCCTCTGGCTCTCTAGATCGGCCGGCGCCCTGGCCTTCCTCCTCCTCTCTCTGGCCCGGCTCCCTCTCATGGGACACCGGCTCCACCTATGATCCATCGTTCAGGTACGGGCCGTCGTGGAGGTGATCGAGAAGGCCAGGACCCTCCAGCATCACCTGTCTGTGGCCGCGGAGGAGGAGCACGGGCGAAGAACATGTGGCGCCGGCCGAGAAACCCTAGCTCGGATCGTGCGCCTCGTCGCCGGTCGAGCTCCTCCCCCCGCTCAGGCCACACCGACACACTCACGGTGAGCCACGCAACCTCCTAGACATCTTCGTCTTCGTCGTCGTTTCCTAGTCGCGACGTACGTTCCGTCGAGCACACTCGGTGCACCGGCGCGTGCGTCTGCTCGCTTCCGCGTCGCACAGAACCCTACCTAGCCGTGCAACCCTTCCCAACCCCCAAGCCACTTGCCGCGGTGGCCGCCTCCGCCGCACCCGCGACCGTGTTGAATCCTGCTTGGCGCCGTCCAGCGCCAGCACATCGCTTCGTCGGAGAGAGAAAGCGCAGCTTTTGTCGCAGACTAACCCGCGAGATAACCCCTGTGTTTTCTTGACCAACCAGCAGCCTGCCCGTCAGCCTCTCTAATCGTTTTGCAGAAACACCCTCAGCTCACCAACCCTCAAACCGCACTCCCTGGATCTGCCGCGTGTCACGCCCGGTGGCCTTGTGATGGACCCGCGTGTGCTCTGGCCCCACCTGTCACTCTCTGAGGCTAGACTAGGCCGCGGTGTAAAAATCTTTTCTGCGCGCTGTGCTGCTGAGTCAGCTCTAGACCCACCTGTCATCGTCTGTGGCTAGCTAAACCTGAGTAGAAAAAGTATTTTTCTGTATTCTGTTTAATTCAAATCTTTTTCAAATTAATTCAAATTCAAATTTAACTCTGTTTTTAAATAACTTTTAAAATACAAATCCAAATAATGCAAATAATATATGTTTTCAAATCAGAAAAATGTGAGGAATTCA
Source organism: Avena insularis (assembly GCA_023614405.1). Lineage (NCBI taxonomy): Eukaryota > Viridiplantae > Streptophyta > Magnoliopsida > Poales > Poaceae > Avena > Avena insularis. Next base: position 401,946,545 of record CM042695.1, read on the forward strand.
AATATGCCCTCCAAAATCTATTTTGAACATTTAAAAGTGCAAGTTGATTAAAATTACATTAAACTGCCCTTTGGCCTTAATTAATTAATAACTTTTGTTTTATAACTCCAAATTTAACAAATAATATGTCTAAAATGATTAGCTCGACGAGACCTTTCTGTTTATGCATTCCATGGTTTGATTTGAAGCATGAATCATATAAATATAATGTGTACAGCAACTAATTTGAGTATAAAATATGATTAAAACTCAATAAAATGGTTTATTCTTGCATTCCACACCTCACCCATGCCATGCTACTTTATTGCCATGCAAATTGTGCATCATTCATCATGGCATGATTGTTTGCTTGATGCATCTTATTCATATGCTTGCGCACTTTATTTATGTTGGCCCTTGTTTGTTTGGTTCTTCTTGAATAGGCTGTTGGCGGGGGATATACCAAGAGAACCAGGAGTACCACCCAGATCCTTCTCTCGCTTCAACTGAGCTGCCAGGCAAGCACTACCACATGCTTGCATACATATAGTACCTATTGCCTCTATCTTATTCTTGCATCATTGAGTCGCGATTGCATTATATTGAATCCCAAGTAATGCATAGCCTTTACTTTAAACCCCACCGAAGCTTGTTCCTCCATCCTATGAGCCACTACTACAGGGTTGTTTGAGCCATGCAGTGTAGAACAACATGTGTAGGGTATGTGAGTGTCTGTTGGATAACAGGTACCTAAACAACAACTTTGGTAGTAATGGGATAACTAATGAAAGTGGCATCGGTGAGCCATATTCACTATTTGGTTTTCAGGCTCACTTGTGTCCCGTAGGACCCAGTATTTGATTCTGTTCCTTGAATATTCGCTATCCACATCCAGGAGGCTTATGGACCCCACTGAGCGAGCTTGATTCATTCTTATTTCTTGGGGCCTAAACTAGTTTGAGGTTTTATTTACTATCTGTACTTATGCCATGCTTTCTTGCTTTATTTAAATTGTGCAGTCTTGCACCTTTGTCTTTGTTAGGAAAGCGGAGTGTTTTTGATGTCGACAAGCCCAGTCACATTTTGGGTTCCCGATCGTTCACAGCCAGGCGCAAACCTTGAGACCGTCTGGTCGCTAACCGTTGCGGGTAGCTCAATGGGGTGGCCCCTAAAATATTTCGAATCCTGTAATTGCTTTGTCGTGGCGCCTCGTTGTGTTTTGATTTGGTTTTTCCGAGGTTGATCGAGTGTGTGTTGCTATTTGTGCACCTATGATAAAACTTCTGAAAGCCGTGTCATGATTATGGGCGACTTAGACACAGTTTCTCGATCATAGACAAGCATAACTAAAGTCTGCTTTTAAATTGACTATACTAGGTACTGACTAGTAAATAGTGCAACACTCATGGAATGGATAATAAAACTGCCAGCGGATGGGGGTTGTTAGTCCGCTTCCTCGTCGATGGCGAGGAGGAGGATGAATCGTGGACATTACCATTATAGCTGTTGTTGTTAATTCACGGACATCAGTCTATCTCTGGTTAGGCGGATGGTTAGCGATATCTATAAATTGCTAGGGTTTATCTTTCGCTGCAATTCGTCACCCAGTTGTGTCCCTTTAGAGGCATAAAGACTTGCTTTGAGTACCCTAGGGTCTCTACGATAAATTATTAGTTCAGATGAGCAGTACACTCACAAGATGGATCTTTGGGTGGAAGGGCAGACGATGTGGGCAGCGATCATTGATTGTAGAGATTCAGGAGCAGGGATCCGTGAGATCTGTGGGCGGGATGTGCTTATTTATGGGGCATCTTATGCGATTTGCTTCTTATCCGTACTCGGATTTTGTCTTCCGCTTCACTTTGATACTCGATGTTTGATGTGAGGAGATATCCTAAACTATTATATCTATCTAAGACATTTGGATCTTGCCGTATGGCGTTGCTATATTCCTTTCTTTTTAGATGGAATGGCTCGATGTCTTTGTTGTATGGTGGCTTGCATACATACTCATTTGTGTATGTAGTTGATCCCCGCTTTGCCGATTCGCCGCCCGTTCTTGTCGATGTTTGGAAATGGTTGGGACGGCGAAAGGTCTACTGTGAGTGGCATTTGGGCCCCGTACTATTTCAACCATTTACGCTCATCCGGGCTTGTAACTAGGGCGTAATTCACGAGTAGTTACAACATGGCTGCTTGGAGGCTTCACAAGAAGCAATATGGATGAAAGAGTTCATTCTGAGCTGGGTGTGGTTCCTAGTCTTGCTGGACCCAATGTCTATCTCTTGTGATAACATGGTAGCCATAGCCAATCTTGTAAGAACCAAGGTCACACAAGAAGCTGAAGCACATCAAGCTCGTTTTCACGCTATTCGAGAATATGTCAAGATGGGGACATAAAGATTTGCAAAGTACACACAGATCTGAATGTGGCGGATCCGTTGACTAAACCTCTCCGAGGGCAAAACATGACCAACACCAAACTGCCATGGGTGTTAGGTATATTACCATGTAATCTAGATTAGATGACTAGTGCAAGTGGGATCTTTGTTGGAGATATGCCCTAGAGGCAATAATAAATGTAGTTATTATTATATCTTTGTGTTTATGATAAATGTTTACATTCATGCTATAATAGTATTAACAAGGAAACATTAATACTTGTGTGATTTGTAAACTAAAATAGAGTCCTAGTAAAGCCTCTTTATAATACTAGCTTGTTGGTTAATAAATGATTGTGGTTTCCCTATCATGAACATTGAGATGTTATTAACAACAAGATCATATCGTTAGGAGAATGATATGGTGGACATACTCCTATAGATAAGCGTAGCATAAAGATCAAGTCATTTTAATAGTTCAATTGCTATATGCTTTCGATACATAGTAACCTAATTCCTTGACCATGAGATCATGCATATCACCTTCACGTAAGGATGCTTTGATGACATCAAACACCACACCGTAGCGTGTGGCTATAAAGGTGGCATTGAGTGTTGGAAAGTATTGGTTGAGACACATGGATCAAAGTAGGATTTGTCCATCCATATGTGAGATAGATATACTGGGCCCTCTCGGTGAAATGTCATCCAATTAGCTTGCAAGCATGTGTAGCTCTGAGGATCACATATCAAGGAGCGATAAAAGAGTACTTATCGATGTGAGGTTGAACTAGGTATGCGAGATCTGGCGATCATAACCTCGGATAAGTAAACTATCGTGAGACAAAGGGAAATTGGTATCGTATGTAAGTGGTTCATTCGATCGCAAAGTAATCGTAGAAATATGTGGGAGGCATATGAATTTCCAGATTTCTCTATTGGTTATTGTTCGGAGAAGTGTCTCGATCATGTCCGCATAATTCACGAACCGTGGAGACACATAAGGATTGACGTTGTTTGAGTAGTTATGGAATGATGAGTAAGAGACGAATGTTGTTGGTCTCGGATGGGATCCGGGATATCACGAGGAGATCCGGAATGGTCAGGAGAATAAGATTCATATAAGGAAAGTCTGTTTGGGGTTGGAGAATGGTTCGGTGATTTCATGGGAATGTTCTAGAAAGGTTCGGAATATCCGGCACTCGGAGGAAGGGTACATGAATGTGTTATATCAAGTTGGTATGATTGCATCATGTACTAAGTGTCATCGCTGAACAAAATAAAGGGTTTATTCAAATCCTAGTTTGAAAAAGTCAAACGCCAATTTGAAAGTCAAGCGGCTATTTTGGGAAGTGGAGAGGAGAGTGGAAACGAGTTGGGGAGGAGTTCCTCCTCCACCGCCCACCTTGAAGCAGACTTGGGAAGGACTCCTCCTTGGCCGCCTCCCACCTATAAAGGGAGGCAGGCCCTCTAACACACAAAGTTCCCTACCCCTCTAAACCCTAACCTAGCCGCCGCCCTCCATAGCCGCCGCCACCTAGGGTTTCTCTCCTAGCCGCTGACTTGGGCAACCCCAAGCCCTAGTCGCCGGCCCTAGCACCCTCTCCCGTGTCTAAACCCTAGATGGTGAGGACTCTCTCATACTCCACCATACTCGCTCGGCTTAAGGCGAAGCCTGCGAGATCTCCCCTCTATACAGTACCATGCCGTTGTCTTTGCGGAATCATGAGAGAGTGCTACAACCTCCGCTGCCTTGGAACAAGGAGAGGAAGGTCTTCATCAGTACCCGAGCGTGTGACCCATTGCGGGGCTGCCGAGCATAGCCCGGAAGGATCATCTGTGATCTTGAGACCGGAAGAATGCGACTACATCACCCATGAGAATCCGCTCTCATTAAACACTTTGGAATCTTCGAGGGTGAGTTATTCCATCGACTCGTTGCTACAATCTAGTAGATAGATCTTGGCTTGTTTGTTTGTATGCGATAGAAAATTTTTGTTTTCCATGCTACGAAACCCTACAATAGATACTTGATAGTAAAATCTGAAGTGACTGACATTCATGTCGGTACAATCATGGAGTCGACTGATGCGACATTCTTTGAGGATATCTTTCCAATGAAGGATAAACCTAACTCATCAAATTCGGAGATACCTAGTTCATCTAATCAGGAATTTCCTACATTCTTTGAAACCTACCGTTCCAATTGAACACTCTGAAAGTCCTAAGGACGATGATAATGAAATTCCTAAAAGGACCAAGAGACAAAGGACTGCAAAGTCTTTTGGTGATGATTTCATTGTGTACCTTGTGGATGACACTCCCACTTCCATTTCAGAAGCATTTGCATCTCGATCGACTCTTTGGAAGGAAGCCGTCCATAGTGAGATGAATTCCATCTTAGCTAACGGAACATGGGAGATCACTGATCGCCCTTATGGGTGCAAACCTGTAGGGTGCAAGTGGGTGTTTAAGCAAAAGCTTAGACCTGATGGTACTATTGAGAAGTACAAGGCACGTCTTGTGGCCAAGGGATATACTCAAAAAGAAGGTGAAGACTTCTTTGACACTTACTCACATTGCGGATTGACCACCATTAGTATTACTCTCATTGGCTGCCTCTCATGGTCTTCTCGTTCATCATATGGAAGTTATGTCCACTGTCCTTAATGGAGAGTTGGATGATGAAATTTACATGGATCAGCCAGATGGCTTTGTGGTAAATGGTCAAGAAGGAAAGGTGTGAAAATTGTTGAAGTCTTTATATGCCCTAAAACAAGCCCCTAAGCAATGGCATGAGAAGTTCGAAAGAACTTTAACTGCTTGAGTTGTTGTAAATGAAGTGATAAATGTGTGTACCATATACGGTGGGGTGAGGAGTCATCCTTTGTTTGTATGTTAATAACATACTAATTTTGGAACCAACCTTAATGCAATTAAGGAGGTCAAAATTTCTTATCTCATTCCTTTGAGATGAAGGATCCGGGAGTAGCTGATGTCATCACAGACATCAAGCAATTGAGAGATGATGATGGTGGGATTACATTGCTTGATCCCACTATGTGGAAAAAGATCTTGAGTCGTTTTGGGTATAGCGACTTCAAGTCTTCTCCTACCGTATGATCCTAGTGTGTTGCTTGAAAGAATCGAAATGCTAGAGACCAAGCGAGATACTCTCAAATTATTGGCTCGCTTATGTATTTAGCTAGTGCCACGAGGCCTGACATCGCCTTTGTTGTAAGCAAACTCAGTCGATTTTTTTCAAATCCAGGAGATGATCACTGGCATGCTCTTGAAAGAGTTATGCGCTATCTAAAAACGCTGCGAGCTATGGCATACACTATACCGGGTATCCGAGGGTACTAGAGGTTATAGTGATTCAAATTGTATATCGATCTTGTGAGATAAAGGCCACAAGTGGATATGTATTCACACTTGCTGGTGGCGCTGTTTCTTGGAAGTCTTGCAAGAAGACCATCTTAACGAGGTCAACTATGGAAGCAGAACTCACGGCATTAGACACAGCCATTGTTGAGCGAGTGGCCGTGAACTCTTGATGAACTTCCTGGTTGAAAAACCAATACCCAATCCTTATGAGCTGCGATAATCAACTGTGATTTTCAAGGTAAATAGTTCTAAGGATAATATGAAGTCATCAAGACATGTGAAGAGACTGAAATCTATCGGAAAATGAGAAACTTGAGTTATTGCATTGGATTATATCCAAACATCTAAAAACTTGGCAGATCCCTTCACAAAGGGTCTATCACGCAATGTGATAGAAAATGCATCGAAGGATATGGGTATGAGACCCACAAATTGAGCTTTCCATAGTGGTAAACCACTCTATGTGATCGGAGATCCCGTGAATTAGAATTGGGAGACAAGCTGTTGATTAGCTGAGAGGAAAGTATCCCTACTTTAATAAACACCACTCCATAAGATGCAATACTTTCATATTACGCGAGGTTGATTTATTATCTTAATGTGTTATATGTGGCTTATCCTAAGCAAAGATGTTGTCCTGCAGAACATCTTTTGAAGAACACATCTATATGAGTTTGACTGTTAAAACGTCGTAGTCTATGAGAGTAGGGTGCTCTCTAATAAACTCATGAAAGATCATGGAGTATGACGTATAAGCTCCACCCGCGGGGAAGTCCCACGGTATCCTAGTATCGGTCAAGACTTTTTGAGAAGCTAGGTCCGCAGCAAACTTGTATTTCAAGGCATAGTCCACTGTACAAGTTGCAGCCTAGTATAACATAAAGCTCTAGGTGGAAGTTCAACTTAACAGTCTCCACTACAGTACCGGTATATAAACAATGTTTTGAAACCAAAGGCAAACTTCATGTGCCTCCGGGATCTGGTGGGGGATTGTTAGAATTTTTGCCTAAATAGGCCCAGCCCATTTATTATATGCCAATAAATTCCTGAAATCCTAAAGGCCCATTTGGCCCATTCATGCAAGGCAAGAGCTGGGACAAATGTTTAGTCTCATATTGCTAGTTGAGTGAAAGTTGGACCAGCTTATAAGGTGAGCTCTTCCACCACTTGTACGATCTTGAGAAGAGAAGACATATACACGCGCGCTCCTCCTCCTCGCCACGCCTCGCCTCGCCACGCCACGCCACGCCACGTCACGACGCGCGCGCCACGGGTTGCGGGAATCTCGCCGAGCCGAACTTTATTTTGCCACGCATGAATGGTATATGAACAGTCGTACAGAAGTTGAAACTTTTTGCTCGAGTGGACTTTTAATATGAGATAAATAAATACGAACTGAGTGGAGGCTGTCCGGTGGGCTATCGCATGTTCGCTTCAACTTCTGTCCATTCGTTTCATCTTCTGCGCAGGCTGTCTACCTTCCCCTCTGTGCCTATATAAGAGAGAGGTCGCGCCTCCTCTCAGATACACTGCCACACATCCTTTGAGCCTCCAGTTCCAGAGCACTGCGCTACCTAGATCTTCCCCATCCCATATTGCGGCGAAAACCGCGAGGCGGGGCAGTGAGCCTCGAGACCACGCTACTTGAGTCACTGTCGGGAGAAGGGTGATAAGGTTTTTTGGAAGCGCTATCGGCGCGACTACTGGCTTCGTCACGGACTCCCTCACGGATAGCGACCACGGCGACGTCTTCCCCGACAAGGACTTCTTCCCCGACATCAGCACTCTCTTCCTCGACGACATGGCCAACGACGGTTCCAACGCCGGTTCCTCTTCTACTCTTGTCGTGTATATTTTCTTTCTCAATCTTGTTACGATACATCTAAAGTTTTATGCCTTGTAGTTTATTTGGTTATATGCCTTAATATGTATTCGCTATTTCACATGATTAGTATATTGCCTATTATTCTAATCATGTTTTATCTAGCGTTTATTATGGATAATTCGCTTGATAAATTGCTCTTTTATTCAACAACATGTTCAGTAAAATATGACTTACCGAAAAACATCGGTTGTTTGAAATAAATCTAGATAATTTCACCTAAAATTTTATGTCGCGAAAATACCAAAGGACCAATGTAAGTATCAAGCGATTGTACCCTTGCCATCGACTTTTGATCCATAGAAGGAAAATTAGGATTCTTATGCAACTGCACTTTACACGGAATACTACAATGTCTATGTTTTTTCTAGTAAACGCAAACCGTAAATAATAGGCTTTACCTTGTTGTCACTCTTCATGGGAATAAAAGATGAGGATTACATCAGGGGTGATTGGATGGGATTCTTTTATTGTCAACTTACAAATAGAGTACAGAAATCCATGGGCAGCATGGTGAAAACTATGGATGAGATCTACCAACCGCCCAAGCACACGTAGAAACAGTGCCTTCCTGCCTCTTCAAGCCTACTCAGCTGCACTCATGGAACAACATTATTTTATTTGACAAAAAAATTAGTAATCAAAGAGTCTGCAATATAATCACATGTGAGGATTATTAAGAGAATATCGTAAGCTACTTCAGCGAGGACAGGTTGTCGATCGACCTTCAGTAATTATTCGTCCAGAGATATCCTTTGTTTGTCGCCTGGAAGTGTATGAAATCTTCGCTCGGTCCCAGGACACGGGATCATGCCAAAACACACACTATATAAAGTCTTTAATTTTGTTCGCAATGGAAGAAGATTTGCTTATGTAGGCAGGCGTGAGTGAGTGCGTCACACAGCCTTCTGCTCTCACCTGATTCACTACAGAGAGCAGAGCTAGCGCTACCATCCAGTCCCAGTGCTCTCGTCCAAGCTGTAGATCAAACGCTGTGAAGATGCAACTTGGAAGAGAAGAGAGACCGTGACCATGAAAAGCAGCAGGATTTGATTCAGCGATGCGAGCTTGAAAAACCCATGGCCACACAATCGGTCCAGCACCCGAGCCCACGCAAGAGGAAGGCATGGGCGGCCATGGTGGCGGCTTGACGATGGGCATTGCGTATGTAGTGTGTTTCTCTAGAGGGTCCTTGTTATCTAATTAGAAGTGCGGGCCAAATAAGGCGAGGGTACACGTGTGTAATTTCTTTCAGTTTTAATGTTAGCTGCACCCCTGCGGTGGTGCAAGTCTGGTTGCGCTGCTCTCTTTTGTTACGTAAAAAAATTAAATCCTTGCCACAAATTGTAGATCCAACCATTCAAATAATTCAGATGATGTGGATCAACCCGGTGCCTCGAAAAACACTCTTATATTGCTTTTAGTATATAATAGAATAGATGTGGAAACAAGGTCCACTTGCACAATCATATTCCTTTTAGATACGATTTGTCATGCTTTAAATGGCTACTTTAGCACTACGGATGCAGCATTTTCATTGATAACAGGGCAGCTAGAGAAGTCTAATGGGAAAATATTATAGTGGAATTCAAGGGTGGGAACGTCATAATCAAACGGTCGAGGGCAATATCGTTAATAGTTTATTATTTTGGATGTACATGCGAGCCTCCACAATCTCTTCCCCTTCTTGTTCCTTGCGGCCACCCCCCCTGTCGACTCAGAGCGAAACAATGATAGAAGTTCTGGACTACTGGAAGCAGGTTTCTCTTGGCCGGCTTCGGCGGTATGATCTTCCCTTCTTAATTACCCTGATTTATCATAAATACGAATTTTATCCACTGATAGTTAGATCCTTGTAAAATATCGCTGCTTTATGTAGATTTATAAATTCAGTTATTACGTACCTGGGCTGGGCACTAGAATTGGAACTTTTTTTGCTCTTGGGAGACACAGCGAAAATGGAAGCTTAGATTAAAAAGGGTTAATAGTTGTGTTGACATGCAATTATCCTCGTCAAAATATACCAATTCAAGTATTCAGTACTAGTAGCTCTATTGCTGGTTGGTCGCCGTGCTTTCAGTTTCTGGGTTTTTGAGCATAGTTTCCAGAACATGTAATCCCCTGCGCCATTCCATTGATATATGTTAGGTCTATCATTCCAATCCAGTTCAAACACCTAAATTTTGTTATGCATAATAACATCCTTCTTCTTTGGCCGACATTTTTATGGTCAATATATATGGTAATAATACAACTGGGAGAAGGAAGTCATGTGTGCAAGTATATATATATGAGGACGAATAAATGATACAATGTACTTATATACATCATGCGGGCGCTTAACATGGTTTTTCTTTCCTTGAAATATATATACAGGCGAGCTGATAATGATATAGCACACAAAGATGGCAACGATAATAATCCGGTGCCTGATGCTGAACTTAGCCGCGAGAGGAGGAGCCGATGCCACATTTGGAATGTGGATTCGGCTTCTCCGTCTCCCGCGACAGGTGATTTGGGGCTGTTTTGTGATCACCTGGATATGGTTAAACCAGGAAACTGGGTTCGCGGAGCAACTGGGCACCGGCTGGCAATACTTGGTTCAGGACCGGTGCAGTTTGCCCGTTTCAGGCTTGAAGAAGTCTACTATGTGCCGGGCCTGACCACCAACGTGGTTTCTGTATCAAAGCTCAGAGATCTCGGTTACGGTGTTTACATGAGCAATGCCGGATGCTACCTCTGCAACGACGCCACCGACGAGCGTTTTTCTGAACTTCGGCCGATGGGTGGGCTATATGAGCTTGACTCCGTTGCTCCAGCTAGCCGCGCGCGGATGAGCTAGCCCTCTTAGTAGTCAAGTCCTTTAGATTTTATACTTGTGTCAATAAACGTCCGCTGAAACTTGTGTTTGGAAATGCAGCGGATTGCTTGGTTGAACCTCATTCATGTACGATATATAATCTTCATTTTCATTGTTTTCATTTCGTACCTGTATTTCACCTAAAATACTATACTGGTGTGTGCGTGAGCATAAACATGTGGTGGAGACGAGATTGTGGTAGTAGTTTCTTTTATATGAAATCGAACTAGGCTCACACACCAAATCTCCTAGCTAGTATTTGGTTACTACTTTCCATTACAGAAGAGGACCCAACAAACAATAATGGCTAACAGAGTTTTGGACGAGCTGAGCACAACACTGTAGCCTAGAAATAGGCTCCCGCTTAACCACTTTGCTAATGCCGATCGATGGTTTGAGTTTTGGCATTGTTGGATTATTAGTCCACAAAGAAACGGTCATCATAGGAGTAGGACAAATGTGCCAGCATCGCCGCTCGGGGATACCAATGTCCATGTCTTAGATAAACTACTACTAGAGGGGCAATATGGTAAACACACAGTTTGGAAATTGCATGGACGGCCGACTCTAGTCAACGGTGCTGCGGTTATCTCTTTCCCATGGCATCTTCCTTGCTTTCTCCCTCCTTTTGCCTCAATCTCCCAGCATCGGAAAGAAAACATGGAACCTCTAGCTTGTTGGCGTTTCTTCCTCATTTACGAATTGGTACTTGCTATGACGTTTTGCTACGCCAGATCTTCTAGTATGCAGTATGATATCTTCTCATTCTCTCTTGATTTAAAGCACAAATTTGTATATCTAGTGTTTATGTTGATGATGGCCACTTCATCTTTCTATTGCTCTGTTTATAGAATTAAACAGCATCACATTTGTCCGTTTTCACCAGACAAATCCTCGCAATTATTGCTCTTTCTATGGTACCGGTTCTTCTACTGCAACTTGTGGTGATTTACCACACCTATGGAGACTACCGTCATGCCACAAATGAAAACTCTCAGTATACGGACAATGGTTTCCGGTATAGCGCACTGATAGCTTCAGGTATTGCTTCGTTGCCTCCTCTCAAATGTATCGCAATCACCGCATCTCTTTAATTTCTTTCAAAGGTAGTACTCACTCTAATTCATAATAAGCAACGACACGTATTATGGATCAGAGAATACTATTTTAGTAGAGTTGATTTTGTGGACAGTGCAATTTCTCTCATGCCTAGGAATCACGATTTGCGGTGTGTACACTCAGTAGTCTTATAACCAGCTAGCACTATAGCATCCACTGGCATGATCAGTTCTATGATTACGAGTTTCTGTAGAGCACCCCAGATATTTTCTATCTCAATCTATGTATTCCCGTTACTCTGCTACAAAGAGGCTTATAGAATCTAACCATATATACCATCCTTCTCCTTTTTCACCAGTTACATTTTATCTCTGGAACTTCACTTTCCGAGGGATCAGATTCCCAGGGATATAAAAGAAAAAATTATGTACATGCCCACATCTTTCAGGTATTATTAGTCATTATTACGTATTCTCGTGTTAAATACAACTTGTTTGTTTTACTCTTATCATTGCAATTGTTGTTGAAATAGTTTAACACGCTCCCACTTACTTAGTACAAGGTAAATTTTAATCCTATCTGTAGATTAATCAACGGTATTTTATTTATTAGTACATAAAAGACGATGGTAAAGACATACTGTGGCATATTTAGTGCTCACTATTGCCAATATATGGGAGGACTTCCATACATACTTTATTTGGGAAAGCTATTGAATATTGCTACATATGCATGTCCGCCCAAAGAAAAGAATACAATATACAAAAGCACAACCTGCATATGATTATTTTGTTCTTGCGTATACTACGGTTTAGAAGAAAACCCTTATCTCTCTCAGCAAAACATTCAGATTTAAATTTGAGTAATTGCATTTTTATACTAGAGATGTATGTCCATGGTACAAATGTCAATAGTACCTTTTTCTAAATTAGTTTTTCGATGAAGTTCTCGAAATTGCTTAAACAAAGTTATAATTAATTTATGTTTTTATATCTAAAATGTGTTACCAGTGTCATGCTTTTTTGGTTTAATAATGATTAACTATTACTTCTAACATTCTTTGTTATACTAGCACAACAACATCTGCGTGTCGAAGATGTTTTTTGTTTCGCTATGACAGGTCGTTGAACAGCTACTACTCAAGGAATACAAGGTAATATGTTATGAAATTTGTGTTGCTGAATTTACTATGGTATAATATATAGTGATTTTATATCACATAAATCACATACAAAAAGAGTAATTGTTGGTCAAAGGCTTGTCTTAATGAAATAAAATACATTTTAATCAACAAAACCGAGCGTGAAAAGTTAACAGTTCATATCAATCTCGGTGCGTGTTTAGCTAGTCGTTGTTTCTATTGAACTGTTTTTTTTTCTAATCGTACTGTTTTCGGTTCAGTTTATTGCATGAACTGAAACTCAACTCTTATCTCTGTAGCCTGCAGGGTGTGTTAGAACCCGTTGGAGAAATCGGACTTAAAGTTTATGGCCACACATATAGTGCTTCCCCTCATATACCTAATAATACTCGAACATTTCCCTCACTGTCTACGATTTGTAGAGTCATTATTTTTGATAATCAGTGCCCGCGTATCTAATCAACTAGTTCTGTGATATAATCTTGAGTTGTTGTAGAAGACCCCAAATATTTTTTTATTGCGATGGATTCATATCTGATGTCTATTGCTATGCTGAGAAGAGGCCTATATATATAATAAAACTAACAATGCCACGACTCTCCCTTTTCAGAATTCCAATTCGTGGTTATGAAAATGTCATTTTTCTAAATCGCATGAAGGGGAAGTTTAGTGCGAACGGAATGGTATTTTTCCCGAGGTCAGTTCATCTAAGTTTAGCAAAAGCAAATTATCTTGCATTTCCTTGCATGAAGTTTTTCACTTCATTGCAGGGACGGGGAGATCAGTAACAGGCCAAGCATGTCAGAAGCACGAGCTGTTAAGGATCAACGGCCGCGTCGACAGATGGAAAAGCTTCGTCGACTTCGGCATGCAGGCGCCCCAGTGCGTGGGCGTCATATGGCGCGTCAGATGGCATGGTCCCTCGCTCGCGCACGGCTCACTCTAGTATGTGCGTTGCATTTTGGGTCGTTGTGTGCATGCGTGTGTTTTCTTTAACTATAATACATAATAAATTAACCCCCACCTTCTCATAAGGAATAATTGTTTGAAACTTTTTCTACTCCGCAGTAGTTTTATAACATCCAAATTGTTTCTTGTCCAATTCTATTTAACTTCATAATTAATGTGGGTTAGTGGCACGGATTTGGTTACCGGTCGAAATGCCATGGTGGCCGGCCGGTAACTTGAACCCGTTTGCCGGGCGAAAATTTCTGGACAGTTTGAATTGTTGCCAGATTCATCCTCTAAAACTTGTTTTTCATTTTATTTATTTTTCCAAGTTTGAATTCTCAATCTAGTCTAAGAATCTCATATGGTACGTAACTGATGACCGGTAATTTCCGGTAACAACGGCTACCGGACACCCCAGTCCTAGGTTTCTTTTTCAGTCTTGTATTTAAAGAGGTTTAGGGGCAGTTAACTTTTGATGTGCATACTTAAATTATGCATGTGTGTATATCTAAATATACAAAAATTAATGTTCTTTTGACATTTAGGCCAATGACTTGCGCGCCGAGGCTCGAAGAAGCGACTGTTTTGTTGTTACCCTACTGCTTCAAATGGTGCATTTTACTTTCAGTCTGCGGCAAGGCGTGCATAAGAGTTGGAAAAGCTTCACATACATGGTTGGAATTGCACTTGTGTGTAGCTTACAAAACCTGTATGAAGCCAGTGTGATTCCTTCAAAGTCCCAAGTTGCTGTTTCGAGAGGCCCCGAATACACTCTGAATCGCAGGTGCTTCATTATCTATCGTCCCTTTTTAAATTTTTTGGTTTCTCTATCTTATTTCACGCTGAACTATGAAACCACTGCTCATGCATGGGTCTAAGTCTCGTAGGAGGCATCCTACAAAATATAAAAATTCATACTCCCTCTCCGTTCAGGAATAACTGATTTAGGTTTAAGTAGATTTGAATGTATCTAGACGCATTTTAGTGTATAGATATTTAAATAGATTCGAATGTTCTTATTGAATGTCTTACTAATTCGCACTCGACATCAATATTTCCCCTGGCCTTTAAACCTGCTCATACTATATATGTTGCTAATATATTATTATCTCCAGTGGTTCTGATCCCAGCTGGGCCGCAGAGCATGATGATGGCATAAATTCCGTATCTAAGAACGCGGCAGCTACTTGGCTTGTTGCGTCTGCCGCTACACACCATGCGACAGGAAACAGCAGTCTTCTATCAGGATTCACATCTGTTGATGATCTGTATATCAAGGCGGGCGATGGCGTATCGTCGTCCATGCCGGTCCGTGGCCGTGGCTCCGTGGTTACCGATACGGTGGTGCTCCCCAACGTGTGGTTCGTCCCAGGACTCACCAAGAACATCGTCTCAGCTAGTCAGCTCGTTGAGCTCGACTACAGCGTTGGATTCGCGCGAGGCGTGTGCTATATCAGGTGTGCTACTGATGGCAATCTTATTGGCAGAGCGCCTACGGGAGAAGATGGGCTGTTCCACCTGGATTTCCTTAGGGTCCCACTTCTCTAGCTAGTTTATCTATCGATCATCATATCATCCTTGCTTGGTGATTATCTAAATGTCGACGTCGTCATTTAGAACCTGCATGCCTTTCAAACCCTCGCTCGTTGCGTGCGCGTGTTGCGAATAGTCCCTCCTAACAATTAATAAGTGCATTTCGTGAAGAAATGCATCCTCCAACTATGTGATTGTGTTTTATAGAACTTTCTATATATATATATATATATATATATATATATATATATATATATATATATATATATATGTGTGTGTGTGTGTGTGTGTGTGTGTGTGTGTGTGTGTGTGTGTGTGTGTATGTCATGCACAATGTGATGTAGACTGCTGTAATGCACATCGATCGGTTTTATACACATGAAACTGCATCTTAAATTTTAAAAAATCTTGGTTTCCTACAATTTTACAAATATGACTGTGCGTCCTTCCTACAATTTTGCAAATATGACCATACAATTTAGATGGATGGAGACATATATATACTAGTGTGTCATGCACTGTACACGCGTGTCCTATGATGGGGACCTGTCAAGCACCTCGCGTTACTCACGCCGACTGGTGTAGCCCCTTGGGCACCTTCCGCAACTACACTCTCGATGTTGATATAGTCTCTTACAACTCCTAGTCGCAGTAATCTTCCCAATTCCCCCTCACGGAATTTTCAGTGGTTATTGGCGGCGGTGATACCCAAGACGATGGCGCACCAAGTATGTTTCTTTTATAAAGTTTGTGGATTTTAGTTCTTGGTAATTCTTATCAATCTCTCTATTGATCAAAACATATAATTTAGGTTGCCTGTGCGACAATGACTTTTAGCCGCGTCGCCTTTGGGGGCGATAACGCTGGGTGCAGGTTCCTCGGGTGCCACCACATATCCCCGTAGTGAGAGTTTTGTCTTCGGATCGATCCTTCAACCATGTGGGAGATGCAAATCCCCTTGAAGAGGAAGTAGAGGGACTACGACAACGACGGCGACACCGGATACAAGATGAAACTTCCACCTTAGGCTGAAGTCGAGTATAGAACCAGTGAACAAAGGGCGAAATCCAATGACCTGGTAGCACCGGAGGAAATTCCATTGGTAATGATATGTATTTTTTTTACTGCAGTGTTTAATAAATATATATGAGCACTATGTTCATCAAATCTTGTTGTTTTTTTAATGCAGTGTTTATGGTATAAGTTTTAGTTTTGAATAACGAGAGTGTCGTCTCGCTGACTAGGGTGTCCAACCACATATGACCACCTGATTAGCCTACTATGACCTATTGGCTTTTAAGAAAGTTGGGCCCATAATACAAACCCTAGATCTATCTTGTAGTACTCTTATATGATACAACTAACACTTGTAGTACCTTCTATCGACGCCTACTCACTGAACTTTATCCACTCCCTACCCTAGATATCGCAACACCCCCTCTCTTCTAACCCTAGATCTACATCCTCTCTCTCTCTCTCCACGACTAGCCCAAGATCCCATCACCATCTCTCCCTCTGCTACTCTCTCCACTACCTACCCTAGATCCCCCAGTACTTCTCTCTCGGGTCGTCCAGTTAACCTCTTTCGGAGTTTCTTTCCTTCCATGTTGGCACAATTATCTTGGTCTTCAATTCTTATTGACGACTAAGTCATGGACTTTGGCGTGAATCCACCGGTTTGCAGAATCTTCTCTCTTAACAGGCTTCCAATTGTGCAACTTGTTTTGGGATGACTTTCAGTAACCAACTTAGAGTTGATTGGGGTTATGGCTGAATCCTGGTGATTGGTAAAATGCGTCCATCTTCTCACCTTCTCCGGCTTTTATTGTTGTACTTCTAATCGGCCCAAAACGGGTGCTAACATATGCCCTCTGTTTACTGGTAAAGCTTGTGTGCTAGGAAATACTCAGTGTAAACTGCTAAGGGCGATGCTATAATTTATCGTCCATGTGGCATCTGAGGGCAATATTTGGATATAGTTCGTAGCTTAGCGATGTTTATTGTCATACACTTAGGTGGAATTTCTTTAGATGTCGCCCACTGAGAGCTATAGGAAGTAATCCTCCCTCCATTGTTTCCACCAAATACGAGTTACCTGGTACCAATATTGTGACTTAGTAGGGGCCTTCCCAACTAGGTGTCTATTTGCCAAATTTGCGGTTTTGTGAACCAACCGTTAATATGACTTTTCAGACCAAATCAGTGACTTGGAAATTGTTTAACCGAACCTTCCAGTTTTATACCCTTGATACATGTATCTTCTACTTCTCAATGTCTTTGAGATCATCGGCTCATTTATCGGCTATTTTCATCGAGGTTATCAATCATTAAATGATAGTAGTTCATAACCGACAAATCATTTTGTCTAGCGAACCTCAAGCAGCTAGATTAACCTCCATGTACGGGTAAAAGGGCTTCTTGTCCATATTTTAACTCGAAGGGAGTTACCTTAGTCGCTCCATGCCTTGAGATCCTATGATCCCACAGTGCTTCTGACAGCCCTTCATGCCACCGCTTAGGATGATTCTAAATTTTCTTCTTGATTAACTTGATAAATATCTTATTGGTTGATTCGGCTTGTCCATTGTCTTGGGCATAGTAGGGAGAATAATTGAGCATCTTGATCCCCAAGATTTAGCAAACTTCTTCACCTCCTTGTCCATGAAAGATGTCCCTTGTTCTGTGGTGAGAGTCTAGGGTATGGCAAACCTATGAATAATATGCTTAGTAATAAATTGAATTACTTCCCAGTGGGTCATATTCCTCAGAGGCGCTAATTTGGACCACTTGGTGAAATAGTCAGTAGCAACTAGCACAAACTGATGCCCCTTTATCGATGCCGGATAAATCATAACATTAAAGTCTAGCGCCCATCCTTAAAAAGGCCACAATTTTATAACCAACTGAAGCATTGAAGCCGGTGCTAGCTGTATATCTCTAAACTTCTGACACACTTCGCACCCCATGTAGTATTGAGGCAATCATATAACATAGTTATCTAGTAGAATCCGGCTCTCTTCTGCATCCACTTCATCTTCGGAGCCGACTGGTGTGTTTCACATAAGCCGTCATGAACTTCTCCCATGATGACCCTAGCTTGATATTCACCTAGGTACTTTAGAAGAAGACAATCTACGGTTTGGCGATATAGTTTTTCATCGACTAAGAAGTATCTCAAAGCTAGTAGTCAAATAGCTCTTTGTGTTTTCGACTCGGATCTCGTAAAGGACAGGGAGCATATGTTGTCACCAATTTTGGACCGAATTAGAACCAAGATGGTGAAGGCATGTTTTCGAGGATGGGCTTAGCAGACGCGTTTCGGCCTTAAAGACAGATCAGAATGGATTCAAGAAGAAAGTCATTCAGGAGCAAGGAAGGAACCAGAAGGATCCAGAAGATGTTCCAAGAAACCTAATGGGAACTGGTACTTACCGCCATATGAAAGCCAGAACGGTTTCTAGTCACTTCAAATATAGAATAGTGATGTGTAACATGGATTAACTCTCAAGAAGGCTCATTTTGTACCGTTTATGCCTACAAGACCATGGATCTGCATCTACAACTGCGGGAAGATGAATGGAAGCCTTGTCCTAATATAGAAGGAATACTAGCGGCTCGACACCAGAGATGGCAAACAGACACTTGGGTCTAGGTAAAGTATGAAGCCATAGGCAAAGATACCTAATTTAGGGATAGAGTTAGAAGGTCCAGTCCTACATGTAAAAGTGTACGAGATACCCTAACTTGCACATGAAGATCATCCGCCTTATATATAAGTGAGAGCTGATGGCTGATTGAGACTTAGACACAAACAATCGACAACAACTGATACCTTTACTTTTGTCTCCTAAAGTCTTCTCCATGTTGTTCGTTTCTGCATCGACTTCGCACATAATTCATACGTTGAATCGACAACCGAGCTAAGAGTGTCCAAGCCCATCTTAGCTCAACCCTAGTCGTCAGAACCTCCTACTGGGACCATCTTGAGAAACTAGGGCTTCGGTTCTCAAAAGCACCGGCTAGACTATCTTGCGTATCACGCTTCTAGCAGGCCTCCTCTAGTGTGAGTTGCGGTGCATCAACTTTGATGCTGGAGTTACACATGTTCGAGTGACCTCCTCTAGGACATACACAGAAAAAGGATTAAGACCAGCAGGCGTTGCGTGCGTCGTGAAAGCCCTAACAAATTGGGTTGTGATACCAAGTTAGGAAAATATCAACTTGTATTCATGGGGACCAAAGGCCAGTATATATACATGTACATAGATGTATGGAACATATGCAAGAAACCACGTGATATACCTTACATGTGCCAATGTTCCCCGATATCCCACTCGTTCATTGGACACATTTTTTTTAATAAAGGTGATTTATTACTTAATTAAAGAGCTATACGCATTACACCTAGTCTCTACATAACTAAGATGCACACAACTGCAACAAGTACAAAAGAAAAGAACAAAAATGTGAAATACAAGTAATCATGAAGAAACTGCACATATTAACCATATGATGATGGAGGGTCAATCAGTATGTAGATCATGTTGTGATCCATGTTAGATAAAAATATCCCTCGCCGTGTTCTCCAACTATGTATACACCTTCGTAAACAGGTCACAATTATCCACACGCTATTGATCCGACCATAAATGAAGGGTATTGGTGCACCGGTAGAACCTGCATTAGAGAAGATTTTTATGATTCAAAACCGTATCATTTGTAACTACCAAATAACGGCAAGCGCTCCCACTCCTAAGAAAAATTCTAAACCTATGATCAATTCCATGTAATCATTTGACAAAAATATTAGTAATACTACATGGCACATACAAGCCAGAAGCTACTTCACTAATGGAACCAATATGCGGACCACACTTTGGTGTCCGATCTCTAAACGACGACACTTCTGCCAAAGCTATGGATGGTGAGATGCTACACATCGAACAGAAATCTTTCATAGTGTCGTGTGTATAGCAGCTCTCCTTCACTAACTAACCATATAGTCCGAGCAAATTTACATCGGAAGAAATATACGTTTAACTGTCTCATCATGGTGACAAAATACACATATCATATTTCCAACAGAACTCGTATAGTTTCCAACAAAACTCATCGGCCCATTGTCTCGAATGAACTGATGGCAAACGCTATAACAAAGGGTTCCAAGATACAATCCTAAGGCCAACTAAGTCTCGTCTGAACGTCACATTTGGTAGGAAAGATTCCAAAACTGTGGTGATAATATCGCTCTTGTGACGACCAATATTGTATGGAGCTGGATATTGCTCCCGTATAGCATTTACCAGCCAGTTGTCCTCCCATAATCTAGTTTAAGAGCTTCTTTAATATTAAATGATCTAAATTAGAAGAAATATTTCTTTATAGCCTAGTAATGACATCCCAATGTTAATGATCAAGAAACCATGATATTCTATTAACCAACAAGCTAGTATTATAAAGAGGCTTTACTAGAGACTCTCATTAGTTTACAAATTACACAAGTATTAATGTTTCTGGTTAATACTGTTATATCATGAATGTAAACATTTATCATAAACACAAAGATATAATAATAACTACTTTTATTATTGCCTCTAGGACATATCTCCAACATACATCCACCAACCATTTGAAAACAGGTAAAAATCTCATAAGAGAGCAATTGCAATAGCTAGACATTTGTCAATCTATTAGAATGACTCCACGGAGCCTAGCTGAAGAATTCCGAAGTAACCGCCATAATCCGGTTGCACCCAGAAACCATGGGTGGATGTTGATGCTCTGGGAGAAGGAAATCCTATAGCTGAATCCAATACACCGCCATATAAATAACCTATAAAAATGAAGGAACTCTAGCTTTGTTAAAAATAAAGTTATTTCGACATTTCCAAATGGACCAACATATGGCCGAAATGCCAATCTAGATTCTGCCCTTATTCACCTTATCTATTCCATTTAGCCAATTACAAAACATATTGGTGATATTAGTTGGAGGAGGTAGGATATAAGTGCAAAAAATCATGCGCCAAATTATTTTTGCAAAAGGGCATGCTAGAAACAAATGTTCAATTGTTTCAACTTCGTCACAAAAGCAACATTTCTTACACCCATTCCAGTTTTTCTTAGCTAGGTTGTCTTTTGTTAACAAAACTTTGTTACCGAGAAACCACATGAATATTTTAATTTTTAATAGTATTTTTATCTTTCACAAGTATCTCGTAGGGAAACATGGATGCTCATTCATGAGATCTTCATACATAGATTTAACTAAAAATATTGTACTCAGTTAAATTCCATGAAAAACTATCCCGCTCATCCATCAAGGTTATTTCCATCAACCTCTCACATAGGTGCAACCATGCAACCCATTTAACCCCCATTAAATTTCTCCTAAATCCTATATTCAAAGGGTTTTGAGTCAAGACATCGTGAACGAGGACATGCTTTCTATCTACTATGTTGTAAAGGGAAGAATATTGTTGGGCAAGAGATACCTCCCCTAGCCATATATCCTCCCAGAACCGTATGTCTCTCCCATCACCAATTTTGAAAACACCACGGGCAAAGAACTCATCTTTCACTCACGTTAGTCCTTTTCAAAAAGGTGAATCAGTTGGTTTGGCTTTGACCTGTGCTAAAGTTTTATTGACTAGATAGTTTTTGTGTAGCAACTCTTGCCAGACCCCTTCTTCTGTAAATAACTTATGCAAGCATTTACTAAGTAAACATTTGTTTTTAAGCTCTAGCACTTCAATGCCCAAGCCCCCCTGATCTTTAGGTCGGCAAATAATATTCCACCAAGTTAGTCGGTACTTGTCGTAAGCCTTTTCAAAATCAATTTACCTTGTTGTAAGCCTTTTCAAAATCAATTTTGAATAGAACTCCATTCATTTTCTTTTTGTGAATCTCATGAATGGTATCATGCAAGACAAGCACACCTTCAAGAATATGCCTCTCAGGCATAAAAGCTGATTATGTGGGTCTGATAAATTTTTGTGTAATTCCGGTTATGTGGTTTGTTGCAACCTTAGTGAAGATCTTAAAGCTTACATTTTAGTAGGCAAATGGGTCTATATTGTTGTATTTGTACCATGTTTTCTTTTTTGGGCAGTAAAGTTACTACACCAAAATTTAACTTAAACAGGGGAGGTTGTCTTCATGCAACTGTGCAAAAAGAGCCATCAAATCTTGTTTAATCACCTTAAAATGTTTGATAAATTCGCATGGAACCCATCAGGTTCAGGCGCCTTGTTATGTTCCATGGAAGCTATAGCCTCATATACATCTAAGTTATGTAAGTAGGAAGTTAGAAGAATTAGATCATATACAGTACAATTTTACTTGGTACTGAATTAATGAAAACCATTCTTTCTTTGGTTCAGGATACTAGCAATTTTCCTTTCCAGATGCTTAACTTAACTTTGAATGGTTTGCCAAAGACAAAGTTTTGTCGGTTTGAGGAAACAAGATGTACACCTCAACATAGTAATTAACTATCTCATTGAATGGTTTGCCAGCAATGACGTAATTAATTAACTCTCATTGGAGATGCCTCCGTCTCGCAAGACTCCCATTAAAAATCCTCAACATAGTAACTATCCCATTAACATATTGGACAATGCGCCAGCAGCTCGAAGAGAAATCTGAGAACTCGAGGGAATAGAAGTGTCCGGCGATCGTGTCCTTGATCGGAGGATGAGAAGAAGAGGCTAAGGTTGGTTCGCTTGATCCCTGATCTTTATATGTACTTTGACCCTTATTAACAGTTTTTCGTTTTTGAAGAAAAAAGGAGTGCGTGCAGATATTTATAGATTTATTACGGCCGGTGAGCATGGTCGATGCAGTTAGCAGCGTGAAGGAGATCATCAAGCTTGCCCTGATGATAAAGGCGGCCGCGGAAACAGCTCGCCGGAACGAGGATGACTGTGTTCAGCTCAGAACGCTGGTGAACACCGTGCAGGCTGTGGTTGCGCCGCTGGAGAATATGGATGCTGTGGCGACGAACCCGGGGATGAACGATGCACTGACGTGCCTCCAAGGGGCCCTTTGCCGGGGCCACAATCTGGTCACCCACTGCCAGGAACAAAGGAACAAGTTCTCCACTCTCTTCAGGGCTGATACCCTGTCAAAAAAGTTAATTCGTGTTACGGAAGACATCAAGGCTCAGATGATGATAGTAATATTTGCCACTGCTATCCAGGTCAATGTTACACTTCACAAGCATTTTCCACCTCCTTCTTCTCCGGAGGTACGTACATACACTCAACACATTGGCCTTGTTTAGATATTAAAAAACAATCTTGTGAAAGATGATACCAACAGCTAAAATGATTAACCAGTATACTGAGAATTAAATATCCCTAGCTTTTAATGCTAGATTCATGAAAAAGCTACGGCCGTTGTAATATACGTGATGAAATCAATTTTGCACCTCAGAATGCTGGAGTGGTGGAGGACTCCCCTGTCAGTGGTGAATCTAATAATATAAGTTATGTGGATATTGATATTGTACCTGCAAGCGACGATGCTCCGGATTTATCACGTTAGATCCCATCTTCTACATTTTCAAACAAAGTCTCTTTATTCAGTTTATTTAAGTACGTTTAATGTTTTTCACCACAGGTCTTAGGATTTTCCATTTACATGAATTGGTGGCCGCTACGAATAATTTTTCAGAACAAAATGTGATCAAACAAAACGTCAGTACTACTGTCTACAAGGTATTCCTGAAGCCTCAGTCTTTTTTGCCAACTTATGTTTTTTCAACGGTTTAACGGTTTCTATTCCTGATCGACTTCGCAATAGACTCTCTCTCTCTCTCTCTCTCTCTCTCTCTCTCTCTCTCTCTCATTAAAACTATGTGCAGTGACTAAGTGCTTCTGTTTTCTACACCTCTACCCACATACTCTATGCTATATGGATCTATTTTTCAATGTACTTTTGTGTTGTGTTTGGTATCTTTACTCAAAGGGTAAAACTGATACCTAAATATTATATATGTGTTGAAAATTTCAGTATTACCAGGAAACATAATTTGTAAGTTGCTATTGAACCTTTCCAGGGTGTGCTAGATGATGGACGCATGGTCTCTATCAAGAGATATGCTGACCAATCAGGACAGTTGATCATACATCAATATGTTCACGTTTTCCAACTACTCCAGCATGAAAATATAGTTACGTTTCTTGGATTTTGCTTGGACAACGGGTATGCAATGTTGGTTGAAGAGTGCATGCCCAACACAAACTTCTCCGACATTATAAATGGCATGTTTCAACTAAAATATTTATTACATTTCGCCACTATCCCAAATCACGAATAAAGTTGTCATGTCTAATTACGAGTGTTAATTTGTAATTTCAGGGTTTTCGCAGCAGCTGGATTGGTCCTCGACATGGCTAATTATTCAAGGGATAGCACAGGGTGTAGCTTATATGCACTCAAAACATATTATCCATTCGAATTTGCAGCCAGCTAACATCATCTTATATCCCAATATGAAGCCTAAGATCTGCCATTTTGAAATGTCTAAAATACTTGAGGAAGATGTGACTGAAATAGTGAGCCAAGAGTTAGTGGGTACAATGTAAGATTCGCATTCAATTTACATTAGTGGATATGCACTAGGTGGCTTAACATGCATGGATCTCTTCCTTTATATATTTCCTGACCTATATTTTCTTTGATTTCACCATTCAGGTGCTACCTATCACCCGAATATATCACGGGTGGTATCATCTCCATGAAACACGTATTCAGCTTCGGTGTCATACTCCTTAATGGTATTTGTGGAATGACATGTCGCCTTTTTAATCAACATCCAATCACTTGGGTAAGTAAAATATTTTTAAATGTAGTCATCAATATTCTACAACATCAACTAATATAAGTGAAATATTTATAGGAAGACATACATGAATTGCATCCGTAGAATATTTATACATAGACATGCATGTTCTATAACATGAATTCTATATGGAAAATATTTATACATGCATACATGATTTTCAACTTCTTGTTTGAGCTTTCCTTTGTCTAGCCAGATCATTATGATTATAACAACAGAATATGTTGCTTCCTCAAGAATCTAAGTTCTAGTTCAGATAAAATGGTACACTTCTTATTTTGAGTTTGTATTCAATAATTCCCAGAATAGAGTAAAAAGGTACTCTGTTCTCGTCAGACAATCTGCAATCTATATTTCCCTTTTTGGCTCCCCCAAACAATATATATTTCAGAAAATGTGGGCTTCATTATTAAGTTCCATATATGATGTTCAACTTGATATGTTACTATCTTTTCCAAATATATATGAGCTTTTTAACTTTTTAAGATTTTTATCCTTAAGATTAAGGAAAAATTTTCCACACAATTTGTAAAATATCTTTAAGAAAAATTTCATTTCTCCATCTATTGTCACAAACATATGTTTGTTGTTTAGTACTATGAATGTAACAATTATCAGGGAGTCCTAGTTCTGCAAACTATTTCGCGATTTTAGAATTACCCTATATATATTAGTGATAAACTATTGTTTTGGTAATATAATAAATTGATTTTTTACTACAATGTTCACAATAGATAATTTGACACGTGGTCCATATGGTCAATTTGAAACTCCGACAAAGGGTATATGTGCAAGATGTGATTGGCAGAATGTATAATTATCTTAGTATTCTATTTCTATTTAAAATTTTAAATACACAGAGATATTGTCTCTCTTTGTCTTACATCTACTAAAAACATAGTTTAATTTACCAATAAACAGAGAAAAGGTGCATCTGAATGCAAAACTATATGTCATATACTTACTTATTTATTACATAACATAATGGAGAAAAAATAAGATGGTTACAGTATCAAATAGTAACAGTAAATGATTTCCACACTTTTTAAATATCTGAAATCTTCCGGACTGCCAAAAATATATTACCGTACAGAACTTATAAGGACGTTCATTTTTTCAGGCTTGGGAGGTACGGGAAATTCACGGCATCAATGGGTTATTGGATTCTTCATGGTGTAACGAATGTCAGCTAAAGGAGATTCAAGTGTGCATTGAGGTCGGACTACTATGCACACAAGAGTGCCCGGAGGATCGGCCCACAATGCTAAATGTTCTCGAGATTCTAAACGGGAACGCGATGTTACCCAGCCCAAAAAAACCAAGTTTCATTAATATAGATATAGTCTTATAAAAACAGAACCTTAAAACTGCTATTAGTAATCCTAGCGAATTTTCATATGTATGCGTGCAACCAACAGATATGTAAGAATTATGACAAGAGGGAAAAAAACCCAACAAAGCATCAAAAAAACAAAACAAATCCTGTTTGTTTTTGTTCTATATGCATTTTGAACGAGAAGATATAATTGCAGCTTCGGACATCTCGTGTCTACTTGAATTCCTGGTACTTGATGATGTACATTGTATTTCCTGGCACTCTATTTGTTAACTAGTATAAAAGTGATTCGCACATGGTTCCTTCGATTTATATCCTACCTCCACACGACAAGTTTTGTGTCCTCAAAAGGTGCTTCCTCTATTCATCCTTTACACTCATTCCTCTATTGCCTATCTCCTTTGTGTTAATGTCACAACCCTTGGCCACTGGTATGATTACCAGGACATGATCTTCGATCTGAACTGGATACAAGGGTTGTTTGTAGAGAACACCCAAACCCGAGGAAAAAGACGGGACAAGGAGGAAGAGAGAGCAAGTAGTAGAAGGATAGGTTTCAGTTCTTTATTCTGTTCGATGCCGATCCATTTGACCTCCCATCTCTTTATTCTTCCATCTCCAAGGCCTGATGGGCTGGTCCCGAGTCGGCGGCCCGTCGCCCATGTGCGGTCGAGGGAATATGTCGGCGTTACACTACCTCCCCAGCAAAATATTGTGTGTCCCCAAGCAATGGCGTGTGCAGGTTGCAAACAGTGTGCAAGGCTCACTTCAGCATGGAGGTCGCCTGGGCTAACACAAACTGGTACGGCTGACTCAAAGCTTGGTACTATAGCTAGATCCGAAGGTCATAACAAGTCGTTCATGACTATGATCAGTATGTATCCTCGATCACCAATCTTCTTGTTAGCCCCCATGATCGCTGAGTATAGTTCGTCTGGTGTTCACCAGTCTGGATTAACAAGAACCGGCTAGAATCCCATTCTAAGTGTGCTTCCAATACCATAAACACATTAGTTTTTTCCTCATGGCCCAATAGTAGCACAACATGCTTTCAAGTATGCTTGTTGTATTTGTCTCCCACGTTTGGAACGCCCCTTTCTTTCCAAGTATGGGATGTGTCAACATAGCATAGAAAAATCAATTGAGGAGGCTTCCATGATAGCATCAGAAGTGACCCACAAGCATTTTTCATTCTGGCATACATACATTAGAGAAGATAAATATAGTCCTTGTGCCCATCATTAATGTCAATACCACCATGCTTGTGCTGCCTCACTCTGATTTTATACTTGAATACACGTCTTAGCTGACAACCCATATGTAGAGCTACAACCATGCTCCGAGCCATTTCACAGCTCCACCTTGTGGAAGATCAAGCCCAAGAATGTTGCAGGAGAAAAGTGTAGGGGTTCGTAGCATGGAAAACAAAAAAATTCTACCGCATGAACACACAATCAAGATCTAATCTATGATCAAGCCAAGATCTATCTACTAGATCGGTGCAACAAGTTGATAGAGTACTAACCCTCGAAGATCCAAAGCGGTTAACAAGATCAGATTCTCGTGGGTGATGTAGTCGTTCACTTGCCGATCTCAAGATCGTGTAGACGATCCTTCCGGTGCCGCGTTCCGGCAGCGCTCCCTTGATCGGTCAATGCGGTACTCGATGAAGACCTTCCTCTCCCTTGTTCTAGCAGGCGGCGGAGGTTGTAGTTCTCTCCTCGCGATTCAGCTGACATGGCGTGGTGTCGGAAGTAGAGGGAGATCGCGGAGCTTCACCTAAGCAGGCGGTATGGTGGAGTAGAGGGAGCCTCGGCGATCTAGGGTTTAGAGGGCCGAGGTTTAGAGGTAGCTAGCAACTAGAGTTTAGCTAGTCGGTAGCGGTTTAGAGGAGATCTAGATTGGTCGCAACTAGAGAGGGGGCGGCGGCCAACCTAGGGTTTCTTGGGCACCTAGGGCAAGGGGGATACCTTGGGGTGCGCCCCTACCCCTCCTTATATAGGTGGGGGCATCCAAGGGTGTTCCCAACCCAGGTGGAAACTCTCCCTAACTCAGAAACCCTCCCTAACTCGGAAACCATGTTGGGATTTGATTTTTTCAAACTGCCTATTTGACTTTCAAATTAGAGTTTGATTTCTCTCTTCCAAGTGTCCAGCCAAGTGACCTAGGACATGATGCAACCATTACACTTTGTCATGACACATCCATGTACCCTTCCCCTTCCGGATCGGTGAACCTTCTAGACCCTTCTAGAACATTCCGGTGAAAACACCGGAATCATTCCCGAACTCCGAAATTGGACTTTCCTTATATGAATCTTATTTTCCGGACCATTCCAGATCTCCTCGTGATATCCCAGATCCCATCCGAGACACCGAACAACATTCGGTCTCTTTACTCACATTCCATATCTACTAAACAACATCAAATCTGTAAGTGTGTCTCCCTACGGTTCGTGAATTATGCAGACATGATCGAGACTCTTCTCCGATCAATAACCAATAGAGGAATCTGGAAATTCATATGGCTCCCACATATTTCTATGATTAATTCGCAATCGAATGAAACACTTACGTACGATACCAATTTCCCTTTGTCTCACGATAGTTTACTTATCCGAGGTTTTGATCGTCGGTATCTCTGCATACCTAGTTCAACCTCGTTACCGGTAAGTACTCTTTTCTTGTTCCCGTGATATGTGACCCCTTGTGAGCCAGTCACATGCTTGCAAGCTAATTGGATGACATTCCACCGAGAGGGCCCAGAGTATATATATCCGTCATATGGATGGACAAATCCCAATCTTGATCCATGTGCCTCAACACATACTTTCCGAACACTCAATGCCACCTTTATAGCCACCCAGTTACGGTGTGGTGTTTGATGTAATCAAAACATCCTTCTGATGATGGTGATTAGCATGATCTCATGGTCGAAGGAATTAGGTTACTATGTATCAGAAAGCTTATAGCAAGTGAACTATATTAAATGACTTGATCTTTATGTTACGCTTAACTATAGGAGTATGTCCATCACATTATTCTCCTAATGATATGACCATGTTGTTAATAACATCTCTATGTTCATGATCAGGAAACCATGATCATATATTAACCAACAAGCTAGTTTAACAAGAGGCTTTACTAGGGACTCTTTTATGTTTACAAATCACACAAGTATTAATGTTTCCGGTTAATACAATTATAGCATGGTATGTAAACATTTATCATAAGCATGAAGATATGATAATGACCACTTTATTATTGCCTCTTGGGCATATCTCCAACAAAAAGTACCAACATGTTCATAGACTGACAGTACATTGATTCCATCATGATGCCAGGAAAAATGATAGAACATATTACATCCACTGATTTTGTGGCGCCACAAGCAAACTTCTCAGCTTGGCTTTGATCATAACTCAACCTGAATTGCCACTTCGGGATACATTTGGTCCAACATGTGTCCATCAGTTCATTTCCTAAACATATCCAAAGCACAATCTCATGTTGACAAGGGTTAACAAGGACTTGCAAAGGAATTCCAACAATCTGATATTGATGCCAAATTGCACGAGCATGAGAACTTGCACTACTAACCTGCACACAATGGATATCTTGCACCATTCGTTAACACACACAAAATATAATCAATGACATGCACTTTCCCTAAATACTGATGCACCATGGAGAACTTTAGAGTACCAATGAATGCACATGAAAGGCGTAACCAGGATTCTATATGCTTAAATATGCATCATATTTGCACTCATCAATCCTCCACCTTGACAAGTTCACAAGGGCTCTATGGTTGAGGTGACCTTGGTTGGAATGTCGAGATCTAAATAAGCTTTGGGTTGGTGGGTCGAGAAACCCTTGCAATGAGGTGGACATGAGTCTCCTTTATGCCGCTTGTCGTTGTATTGATGAAAAGTATGCCATGAGGGGGCCCCTCGCGCCTGTCATGATCGTACAAAGAGCATACAGTCAGGCTGAGAGTGAATAGTGAACACTCTAAAACCTTTCAGCTATATATTAGATCTAAGTCAGGAAAGTATGTATACCATGAGAGACTCTGGTCCAATACGTGTTTTTTATGTTTTTTAAATATATTTGACAAACACACACGGTTAGGGTCATTGTAAGAAAAACCCTAACAATTGTCATTCATACACATCCTACTATACATACATGTACATAAGCATATATATTCTCCAAAATAAAGGAAATATTCAATTCTATAATTTGTATAGCCAAACAGGAATTAGAATTAGGTACCACCCTCTAATTCCAACAGCAAATTCCAAGCCACTCAAATTGGAAGCCATTACCATTCCAAGTCGGATTTGGAATTCCAACTGAATTCAATTATAGAGTTTAATTGAGTGCATCCAAACATAGTATAAGGTTTTTCTATGTCAAGTTGTTCAATTATTTAATCTTTACTTCGAGGCATATGTATTTACTTGTGAGCTTATCTGTGCATGATCTATGAACTTGTTTAATTGTTCTTGGTCATGATATTCTAGTTCTTTACATAATCCATCAAGTTGAGGTGATTTAATCTGTGTGTAATTTTCTATGTGTTCAATTACTTGTGTTAGCCTATTGGCCTTGGGTTTAGGGTTTTGCTACTAGTGTGTCAGGTCACTTTGCCTAGTTACTTCCTAATGGTCACTTCCTGAGGAACAATACTATCCTTGCTGATATTTTTATTTTATTGTTCACTGAACATTTTGGTTTTGTTAATGTCTTTCTCTCATTTTTCTAAACCTCAACTACAAGGTTCAAGACTAGTTCACGGATCTTGTGCTTGGATTCTAAATTAAATGGACTCACCTCAAGGTTGAGACAACATTTTAACAAAACAACTTGTTTTGCCCTTGATGTTTATTTTGCAGGCTAGAAGGTCAAGAGATTATAAGGGTAAGAAGATATATAGGGTTTAGACAGTTTTTTTTTTCATTTTTTATAATTTGTATTAGGATCAGATCCACATTTGTATTTATTCTTTGATCGTACTTGCGATATATTTTGTACTCAATTCTTTATACTAATGAAAATTCAATTCTAGATATTGTGATCTTTTCCTTCTATTATTCAAATTTATTTATTTAGTATAAATAAATACTTGAATTTGATCTCAAGTTTGATCATACTTGCAATGGAACTCAATTTTAGATATTAAATTTTATTTCTTTGATCGTACTTGCAGTGGAATACTTGAATTTGAACTCAAGTTTGAATAATTTAAACCTCAATTGTGAATTCAAATGTTTGTCTTAGATATATGTTCTTGTGCATTCTGTTTTTACGAATCTTTTCACTCACCTTTCTGTTAAGTCCAATTAAAATTTCCCATAATTTGAAGTGCGAAAGATCATGTTGAATTTGAATTCAAATCCTACTGTCGACCAAAGTCAAACTCAACACTAGACTTCAAAGCTAAAGCTTGAAAAATTCTCACATCTTTCAAAGGCAGGCAATGCAAATGCACATATCTAATATCTACCCTTCTGCGGAACCTATTTTCTGGGCAGTTGCAATGGTAGGCGACATCCATCCTAAGTTTTCGCCTATGAACACCCACTGGTTCCCCTCAAAGGAGCAGGTTGTCGGTACAGGATGTACAAGAGCAGCAGCGCTCAGATTAGATTTGTGAATGAGATTGGACTACAATTTTTTTGGCCGGTTTCTAACAATGATATTCAGGTAAAGAACAATTGCTCCAAGGTTTTGTTGAGGTATTAGCAAGGAAATCTATACACAATAAAACTGTGTTGATATAACACCTACCATACCCGCAAAAAAAAAAGATATAACACCTACCAAAAGCTAATAATATGGAATGATGATTTATCTCAGTCGGGGAAATTATGTAAGGACCTAACATGCTGAGTCTGGTATATGGGCCTTCAAAGGCCAAAGTCGGAAAAGAAAAATAAAGTGACGATCCATCGAAGTCGTTGGTAACCGCTAGCTGCACGACTGCACCATCAACAAGGGATCCGCTCTTCCGACCGAGTCCCAAGAGACAGGGTAGAAAGATCAGGATCGATCCAACAATGCCGCGTCCTCTCCTCTTCCTCCTCCTGATCCTCTCCTCCATCACAGCGGCCTCGCCGGAGCCGGAGCCGGAGCCGTGCGCCGGCCGCCGCATCCACATCCGCCGCCTGCCAGTGCGCTTCAACGCCGACCTACTCGTCCATTGCGGCACGGCCTTCCCGCTGGCCGACCAGCCCTCTGGCACGCCCTCCTGCGCCTCGCTCGCCAACCACGGCCTCGGCCCGCGCACCCACAACCGCACGCGATCGTGGTACCGCACCGACGCCCGCCTCCTCGAGCCGTTCTTCCACCACCGCCTCGATCACCCTGCATTGTCGACGACCCGCCCTCGCCGATGCCGTCTTCCTCCCCTACTATGCCGCGCTCGACTCGCTCCCCTTCGTCCTCCAGCCCGCCATGCTCCTTCTCCGGCGTCCACGGCGTGCCCCTCGCGCAGTTCCTCGCGGGCGACAGCCCACATCCTCGCCCGCCGCCACGGCCGCGGCCACTTCCTCGTCCTCGCCGGCCCCGCCTGGGACTACTCCCAGCCGCCCGACACCGACCCCAGGCTCTGGGGCACCACCTCGCTGCTCCACCGCCCGGAGTTCGAGAACTTCACCTTCCTCACGCTCGAGTCCCGCACGTGGGCGTGGCAGGAACACGCCGTGCCGCACCCGACGTCCTTCCACCCGTCCTCACTCACCGCCTCCGCTCCTGGATCGCGCGCGCCTTCCCGGTCCCGCCGCCCAACTCTCATGCTCTACGCCGGCACCGTGTCGAAGCTATCGCGGCCCAACATCCGTGGCTCCATCCTGGCCGAGTGCGCCAACCGCACCGCCGACGTCTGCACCCTCGTCGACTGCTCCGGCGCGTGCACGCTGGACCCGATCCGCTACATGCGTCCCATGCTCAGGGCCAAGTTCTGCCTGCAGCCTCCGGGGGACACGCCGACGCGGCGGTCGACGTTCGACGCGGTCGTGGCCGGATGCGTTCCCTTGTTCTTCGAGAACGCGTCGGCGAGGTCGCAGTACTGGTGGCACCTGCCCGCCGGGAGGTACGACGAGTTCTCGGTGACCATACCAAAGGACGCGGTGGTGCTGGGCGGGGTGCAGATCGTGGAGACCCTGGCGGCGGTGCCAGAAGAGGAGGTGACGAGGATGCGGGAGCGGCTGCTGGAGCTGGCGCCCAGGGTGGTGTACCGGCGGCACGGGAGTAGTGCGGAAGAGATGGGCATGGACGCTGTGGACATCGCCGTGGAGGGCGTGCTGAGGAGGATACGGAGGCGTGTCCGCACGCTGGAGGACGGCCGACCGGAGGACCTGTACTCGCTCGACGACGACGAAGACCATATCTGATCTAACAAACTAGCGGGATCACCTTTGTTTTCCATTGTTCATCATAACTGTAAACTGAAAGATCATGTAAGCGCCAGTGCCACACTAACTAAGCTGTTAATCGCCGGCCCTCTCTTGCATCAATGTTTTCTACTCCCTCCGTCCCGAAAAAGATGTCGCGGTGATTTTTTTGTCTCATAGTTGCCCACTAAGCTGTGCACATAAAAATAGTGTTTGTTTGAACTGAGCTTACTCAACATGTTCTGTCAATTGCTGCTGTTGTTGTTACAAGTTACATGCTAGACAGTGCTGCTGTTGGATCACCCAAATAGCTGATAAGGCTTTATCGAAAAATAAACAAGGAGCACCAGTGGTCTAGTGGTAGAATAGTACCCTGCCACGGTACAGACCCGGGTTCGATTCCCGGCTGGTGCAATTTTTTTTCAACTTTGTAGTTCGAATAGGTTATGTGCTTCCTGGGATTGTTGAATGTTATAGGAACCTGAATATACATACCGGATCAGAGAGAGTATACAGATATAGATAACTATTCTGAACCGGAATTTTGATACAAATATTGATCTTATTATATAAACCACATAGCTATTAGGACATGGTCCAAATTATTGATCTATGCTGACGACGTGACCAACGTTATGTACTATGAGAACATCATCAACAAAAAAGGGAATGATCAGAATTCACAAGTCTGCTAAGATCTTGCATGTTTAGTGTCTCAAATTTGTCCTAAGTTCATACAAGGAACACCGCAACCATTCTGTTGGTACAAACCAAAAGAAACCATTGCATCGGTTCAAGTCCTAAGTTCATACAAGGAACACCGCAACCATTCTGTTGGTACAAACCAAAAGAAACAAGTTTAAATAGTTTAGTGTCTCGAATTTGTCGGCCTACCATAGCCAATTCTTTCAGTTTGCATATTTATAGTTCTTCATTACCAACCGGATACAAAAACAGAGAGGAGTAATAGGCGTCCTTGGCATGACAAGAAATGATCGTCACTGAGGAGATTCTTTTCTATAGATAACTTAAAAAGGTCGTTGAAGCGAAATAATTCACAAACTGATTAAAGCAAATACTAGGAAGTAACTACGAAGCTGTCATTAGGATCGGATTAGAGGTACTTTGGCAAATCATGGTGTGCTTGTGTTACCAAGTGGTGTCGTCCCACTCGTCTCGGTAGCTCTCGGGATGATATGACATCTTGGCTCTTGCGGCTAAATGTATCACTTTCCTCCACTCCTCAATGTTCTCCATCCCACATTTCTCCACCAACCAGTCCTCATACTCAAGTTGCAATCTCAAAACAGAGTTGATTAGTAAAGTTATAGTAATAATGAAGTATCAAATTAACAAGCTAATTAAATTATCGAACACGAAGATCAATGAAGTATGTACATGCACATACCGTTAATTCCAGGCCATGGGTGTATCTTTTAGGGCATCATGAGCTTCCATGTCCAAGTAAAATGATGCCACATCATGCATCATCTCTTTTTCTGATGGGAGCTCAATCCTTTCCGATAGAACTCCGGCCACCCAGTTGCTTTGGAGTTGAAACAATGGAAAAGGGATGCCCTAGAGAGAAAGAACTTAATTCATATGTGTGAATGCAAGGATCAGACGGATGGCTAGTGTACTATCAAGCTCAGATGTACATATGTACTTCCCAATTAGTTGATGTAGATACCAATTAAAAGCTGACCTTGAAGGGCAATCCGATGAAGGAGATATGAGGAGCAAGATGTGGCGGGAACACATGCTTGTACAACGGGCCCACTCGGTTGTCGTCCACATGGATACCAATAGCCTAAATCGTCGTCACCTAGGAGCGGAAAGCTATATTTGTATCTGCATAAATAAATCAAAGAGATAAAACTTAATTTAAACATACTTTATCAAGCATAGGCTAAGATGTACTACATTTTTCCTAAGTATTTAGAAAGCGGAGGTCCGGTGTAGTAAATTTTAGCAATTATAGGCTACAAATTAAACTTAACTACGATGTAGTAGTCATTACCTACAAAGTACAGTGTAGGATGACATCCGTCTTGACCGACTACCATCTTGGAACACCACACTTCCATCTTTCTCGGCTCGACCTGCAAGACACATTTAGACTAGTATTAACAACTTTCTATCTCTACCTATCTCGATGTGGTAACGGAATTGGATTTGCGGGTGATGATGCTAAGCACTAGGATTGCTAGTACGTACTAATTACCATGGAATGTAGCCACAAGTTGGCATGAGCCGTAGAACTCTGCATCTCACAAGGAGGCACAGATCGAACGGCCACATGGACCTCTTTGGCGACACCAGCAATGTCCCTCGAAATGTCCATCCCACTGGGATGGTACCCAGTATCACCACAACCTAGCCACCGAGAAGATGCTTAAATGTAGAATGTAATTTGATCAATTCAAATATCGGATTAAGAAGCAAGGTGAAGGCCGACAACACTTGTCCCTGAAATGGGTCGGGCACACGGTAGCAACTGTGGCTGTGAATCTGCTTCCGTGGCCAACCATCTATGCCTGCAAATCACTATATCGATCACCAATCACCATGCAAATTGTACTAGCAGGAGCTTCACTTTGATCAACAGCACCGTACACACACAAACATACCGGTGATGTCGGCGAGGCGCGGCTCGGTGAAGTGGCCGTTGCAGACTACCGCGGCGTCAAATGCCTCCTCCTCCTCCGGTTGTTCGCTGCCGGCGGCGGTGCCAGGGAGTTTCGTCGATCGGTACGACACCCTCCAGCTCGCCGAGCTCGCTTCGTCCCGTCGGACCCGGAGCACCTCCGTCTCCAGCCGTACCAGGCCATTGAGATCGAACCGCCGCGCGAACTCCTGTAGGTACCGGAGCACCTCCTCATGCCCAGGATACCTGCGAGGGTCGCCGGCGCTCTCCTCGGCGATGAAGGGGAAGTCAAAGAAACCCATGCACTCGCGGGGGATGTTGGTGCGGAGGGACGCGTAGAGGCTGGAGTGGGTGCCGCCGGCGCCTAGCGGGTCGTCCGTCGGCACGCCATCGTCGTACAGCCAGGTGCCGCCCACAGCAGCGGCGCGCTCGAAGACGACGGGCGCGTGACCCTCGCGCCGCAGCTCGCGAGCCGCCACAAGGCCGGCGGCACCGGCGCCGATCACGGCGACATGGAGCGAGGGCGATGGCATCGGAGGAGGAGGCTGTGGAGGAAATGTTGGAAGTCTGCTGCTCTAGTCGTTGAGTTGTGTTTTCTTTTTCTTCACGTGGAGCAGTTGGCCTTATCAGTTTTCAATTCGTCGAGTTGCTGATCCTCCTCCTCAGATCTAATTCACGATGAGGGATCACTGGGACAAGAGCAAAACTCCCCAAACATGAGCAAATCTCAAGTATATTTGCTACATTCAAAGAACATCACTAGGTGCCCTTCTGGTTCATCTTGGCACATGGCACAACGGCCCATTAAGGCATCGCCTTGAAAGCGTCTCCGCGATAGGAGCGTAACGTCTGTAGTCGGTCTAGTAGTCGGGACCAGAAAAATGTCATGTGTACTATTATGCAAGTGTCCCTAATTTTATTTTATTTTTTATATTGTCATATTCTCACTTTCAACCTGATTTTGCATGTTAATTGAGGGCTAAATGAGAATGAAGTGAATGAAGAGGTAGGGCATGAAGCATTAGTTTACGCCTTGACAAACCTATGGATGGAATTAACTTAGAACAAAATTGGGTCATATATAGGATTTATTATTTCCTAATGTATCTGCAGTATATTTATATTGGCCTTTGATTACTACATGGTATTAATACAAGTATTTGTTAGTTTCCTCTAAAATTTTTGGTGTTCTTGGCTATTATATTTTTTGACTTGTGCGATAAGTACGTCTGCATGACCTAAATACAAAAAAAAATACATTGTGTGCACAAACTTACAAACGCAAATGAATTCTGCCAATGAATATCGAAGTAGAGACACTTTGTCACAAAATGCATATATATATGGTGTATGTATGTTTTACAACAAATATAAACAGTGTGTACAAATTTGTATACATGCGTAATGTATATACTAAGAAAACGTCTTTAATATCTATTGGCAACGCAATAAGAGTGTCTACACAAAAACGTGGCTGGATGCCCAGAACTTGCAGAAAACGGTCACCAAGATGGCAGAGAACAGGGTGGAACCTACAACGATGGTGTGACGATGGCGGCAGCAGCGAGATGGTGGGGCTGCTTCTATTGGTGCTGGTTTGTCCACTAAATGCATTCTGTGTTTTCCCAAGTTCGAATCTTAGCATGTTGAAAACTTTAGATATTTTTTCTACTTTTTACCATAAAAGTGAAATTGTTAGTAAAATTCATGCCAATGATTATTTAATTATCTAGAATTTCCAATGAAGTGTTTACGTGATCATATATGAGAAACACTATTAAGATATATATCTTTTCGATCTTCTTTGTCTTGAGATCTTTATCATGAAAACTATATATAAACTATATAGTTCATGCAATTGTCGAAAATAGTTTAAGAATGATTCTTCTGTATAATATAATATAAATTTAGTGTAAGTATGTTTATTTGAATGCATTTATTACGACTCTATAAAGGACATTACAACTAACATTTAACAACATTATTATATGGTTAAATATGTCAAATAAAAGCTATAAATTGTATCGTTCATAACATAATATGCAAAAAATAATATCTAAAATGTACAAATATTAGGTATAAGTAGTTATCGAAATCTCATGGGATCAACTGAACACGTTGAGAATCCTAAGAACATAGCACAAAGCGGTGTTGTACTTGATGTGTTTATTGACATGCCGCGGCGTGGTTGCGGTTCTTTTCTATGTCTCATTTCATGCTTTGTCTATGTCGTCATACTCGTTTGCCATCAACTGACCAATTTGCAATCTCAAAACTACCATACTCTGTCTCCAGCTACATTCAGTTCATCTATAGGGAGTAATTTCCAGTCAAAAACTATTCCTTATCTTCTTGACAATTTTGGTGACTACTCATGTGCATCCCTTACAGCTCTCCTGCCAAGGTATGGAACTATTCACTGTTATGTTCTTAGTCTCACTTCATGTATTCTAAAAATCATGAAAAAGGATATGTTTTGGAGACCTTTTAACACAAAATATATTAACATTAACGATATACATTGTTGCTCATGAGAACAGAGCAAGGTATAAGTCAACTGAAAAGCACAACCCAAATAACAATAACACATGCGCATGAACACGGAAGACTACAAAGGAACCACAGAGAAAGCAGGAGAACTGAGTGGTACATACTGAATGTCCGTCACCGAGCTCAATCTCAAGGGTCCCGCCATTGAATCTAAGGAACCACGGCGGCAGCGTTGTCATCCACTACCAATGGATCAACCCGAACAACAGAGACAATGTTGTCACCACGCTTATCATCGTACCAAAGAACTATGTACTTGTGAAGGAACATCTTGCTCAGTTATACATAGCACCATGAGAAATTTTGGGCTGTTGATTCAGTTTTTTTGTTTTCTCAAGAGGACCTAACCTTGGAGTCTTGGACTTGGCTCATCAAATACACGAATGTGTGTGCTATCAAGTGCCAAATCTAGAGCTCCAGCAGGCCGGTGATTCAATTCATGGTGATTAAACAATTCCAATGCATGAGCGATTAAGACCTTGACAAAACACTATACAGGGGTCTGGAACGGAAGCATCAATTGTTGTTTCCACCCTTTGTTGTGTGATCATTTTGTATTTCTCGTTGCAGAACAAGACCAATAATAATACAATACATCTTGCTACTCTTTATTAGGTTTGAGCCAAGCTTGCTTCATGTGTGATGGATTCGGTGGCTTAGATGGAAGAAACAAGAATAAGAAGAAAAAAAGGAAAGACCAGGAATAGGATGAGCGGTGTTGTGTCGCGTTTTGCTCATCACGGTTGGGCGGGTAGCCTTGAAAAAGTTCTCCCGATCTCATCCGGACAGGACGTTGGCCTTGGTCCCTTCTCCCTCTGCCTGCCGCTCTGGCGGTGGCGGAAGGAAGGGGGGCCTCGTTCCTCCGTTCTGGCCTAGTAGTTAGGATTAGGTTTTGTCTTCTTTGGTGCGCTGTTGGGGTGGTGGGAGCAGCGTCCATGCGAATAAATCTGCCTCAACTCTACTCCCACAGCGGAGACGACCTTCGAGGTGGCGCCTCGGAGTTGATGGCAACGTGTGCTGATCGGTCATTCGGATCGACATCTTGGTCTTCTTGCCGTTCTTCAGATCTGGCGAGAATAGTTTCTCGGTGTGTCACCGACATTCGTTGTTATCCGCCACGGCGTTGGCGGCGGCGAGTGGTTCTTACGGAACAAGGATGTTGGTCGGAGGTGGTGGATTTCGTTATTCTCCGACTTACGTCGATGGGAAGCGGAGGATCTTGGTCGAAGATAGCGCGGGGGCGTCCCGATCGATGTGCCGCGGCGACATGTGCCTCGCTGCCGCGCAGGCCTGTTCATCGACTCACGAAGCCTCGTTGGCGATGGTGTGGTTTTGGATCTTGCAATAGTGGAGGTTCGGCGTCTCTCCCGGCGTTCGCCTTGGCGGCGCTGGTGTTGGTCGTTGCGGGAAATTCTAGAGATTGTTTTGTATTTCTCGATTTCTTAGGATTTTATTTGCATATTAAGGATAATTAGTTTATACCGATCTGTATTTTAGCTTACACGTATGTTCGTCATGTAATTTGATTTTCTATTAATGAAATCGTGTGTTGCTAAAAAGTGTAGTTTTTTGAAACTATAAAAAAGTGTGGTTAAAATTTAGCCAGGTAAGCTAGCATGGTAGTCAGGAACAAAACACCTTATAATTCCTCCCAGTACACGTCCTATTAGTGGTCCATTACAAAGTTTTAGAAAAAATTGCGTGCCTGCCTTAAATTTGTTCAGTACGAATCAATCAGTGTACCTTCTACTCCTTTGTATTAAATTGGTGTCATGTGATAGTATTCACTATTACTAAGTAATTTTAAGGCACTTGATTTTTTTCTACTACTCGGTATTAAATTGAAAGTAGTAGAAGGTATTCATTCATGTGATATTCACTATTAAATGGGGATACCTTTTACATCATAAACCCCTCCCACCTATGGAAGGATCGCGGCGCTCCCTGCTCAGCTACTTAGAGTGTGTTTGGTAGGTTGGGTCACCTCAACATGTGTTTCCCATCTTAGATATGCTGAATTGAGATTTTGTGTCTTGTTTGGTAGGTTGTATTCATTCAAAGATGCCCAGTTGAGATGTTGTTTGGTGGGTTGTATGAGTAGAGATGGAGCTAATTCCAAATTGTTACACAAAGGTCCTAAACGAAACAAAAAAGCAGCAGGTCCTTTCTCTTCCAAACACCTCATCGAGAACTCCGACCATGGCACAGGCGTGGAGGTAGCTCATGGAAGCGTCGTCCCAGCAGACGTCTGGCGAAGCCATGGCGGTGTGTTACGGTGGCGCGAGGCGGCGCTTCTTGGGATGTCTGGCGAGCTATGCAGCCATGGCGGCAGTGGCGATTCTAGCGGCGAGGAGGCGGCGTTAACCGTCGATGTGATGGCGGTTGTGGATGGTTGTGGTTGGGGGCAAGGGGCTATAGTGGCGTTGGCTTCCTGTAGAGTTGTGGCGGCGCTGGCTTCCTGCATAGCCATGGTGGCGCTTATCCATGATGAAGTGCAGTCGGTATGACCCTTTGTTATTCCGGCGGAACGGCGGTGCAGATTAGGCGGTCTGGCGGCGAGGCCGGCGTCGAGGCGGCGGTACTCGTCAGGATTGGCGACATCCAGTGGCGGCGGTGGTGCTCATCAAGGATCGGCGTCAAAGGAGAAGTCGAAGCGAGTTGAGAGAGCGATTTGGGGAGAACGAGGTGAGGCGGAGACCTGTCGGTCTCGGGCCCAGCGAGCAGCGAGGTGAAATTGAGGCGAGTTCAGCCCTGCCAAGAAGACTCGATTTAGCTTCTATCGGCAGGGCTGAGAGCTCTTTTTGCATGAGTCTTGGCGGTGCCCGGAGGGCAGACTACCAAATAGCTGAATTCTCAAGAAATCTCGGTTGGGAGGAGAATTGTTGGGTTGCTCCGGGCTACCAAACACACCTTAGAGTCCTTGCTACTGCTGAGCAGCACCCCAATGGCGACCACCAAAGTCAAGGAAGTGATCTCGTCACGGACAGGGCATGGAGCGACCAACAAGAGGCAGAGGAGAGAAGGCGAGACCAGAAAAGAAAGAACTAGGAAAGCGCGGTACCGGAGACGGGTGAAGCTGAATACAGATGATTACGTTCTTACAAGATGGATCGGGTGGGGCAGGCATGGTGCCCGTGACAGCGCAGATGAGGTTATTTTGCAACCTAAAGACAGTTATTTCGTTGTGCCGATGCACTGGATGCAGAGCTCATG
Organism: Avena insularis; assembly: GCA_023614405.1. Classification (NCBI taxonomy): domain Eukaryota; kingdom Viridiplantae; phylum Streptophyta; class Magnoliopsida; order Poales; family Poaceae; genus Avena; species Avena insularis. Next base: position 401,988,710 of record CM042695.1, read on the forward strand.
GCGATCAAAGAAGGCCTGAATCTAGTACTCCATTGGTCCCATGTGCCCATCTCCTGGAGACGGACTGCTCGGAGGCCTGTGAGCTGATCAAGGAACAGATAGCTGAGCTAAGGCCTCATGGGTTTGTCATGGTGGGCTAACGCACTTATATATATATAGATCAAGGTAGAAAAAGAAATGACCATAATAATAGGTGGGCTGAGGCCTCATGGGTTTGTCAAAATGCTCCACAAAAACAAGGTCCCTATACATTCCGCTGTGTGCAGAGCCTTTACGGTAGAAGAATTGCCAGCCCAGCCTCATCATTCTCATCCATGTACCGGCAGCAGCGTACCCACGGTGGTGAAATTTTCGTTTGTTCCATTTGAAGTGTGGCCCTATATAGATGCATGCTTGTCTGAATAAAGAAATATTACCAATAGAGAATATTTGAAGTGTGCCACTCTCTTTGCGTCTGACACGTGTGCTTCGATACACACAAGCACTACGACAAAAGCACGCACATGATTTTCCCTTTTGACTCGTAGGAAGCCAATCTGAAAAAGATGATGCATACAGCCTCCAGAAAGCATTTCTTGACCAGATAAAATGAGAAAAGAAACCTATGTTCAGTGGTGCCGCGTGCGTGGCAACAGTTTGTAAATAATGTGTGGCAACTAGGATAGATAGCTGAGCTGACAGATAACCGAACCGGTACGTACCTGAGGCAGCTGCGACGATAAGGAAGCAACCAGCTAAAGTTAGAATAAGTTCCTTCACGTCTTATTCTCGCTACGGTTGTACGTCTAAGCGTCGGCGAAAGGCATGTGAAGTCGTGTCCGGCGGATCTCTTGAGATCGATCGTTTCCATATTCGTCATTCTTTATTTGAGATCGGTCTCTTCCGATCTACGGTTATTATATTTTTTGTTACGGTGTGATGGTCATATAGGGCCTTGGGCGACTTCATGTCTATATAACACAAAAGCTCAACTATGCCAAGGTTTGGCGGCTCCATTGATAGAGGTGAGGGCGGCGTAGCGCCTTGGCTTCGTGCTAGTATAGTAATCCTAGATGGTCCGATGACCTATTTATAATTTCTATTACTTTTAAGACTTTTTGTATTATTTTGATGATTATTAATAGATCGATGGAATCTACTTGAAAAACAAGGATAGATAGGTACTGGTTCAATCATAGAGAACAAACAGGAGTGAACCCCACTGAGAAAAGCTATGGGCCACCCATAAACTATACTTGTGAGGTGCTTTTCAATTGATCAGGGAATAATGAAGGAAACTTAGGATCCTTGATTATTATAAGAAAAAATAGTATCACACGGATTGGATGCACATGTTTACTAATTCTCGTGAGAATCCTGCCGGCAGGCTGGACCCGGAGAGCACCAAGCGAGTAGAATTTTAGGGTGGGGAGACATGTTGCATAAACCTAGATTTTTAAAGAAGAAATATTATGATTTTAATTGAATATTTTGAATTTTAGTGGGGCATAGGTCCTTCCTCCTACTATATAATAGTGAGTTTATGTACAATGACTACAAGTATGTCATGCAATCTGCTTATGACGGACGGTGTGTGCATGGTTAAGTTGGAGGTCAAGGGTTTCTCATCCAACATGGATGATGGTGTAATCTTCAATGGTGTAGTAGTTTTCTTAACGTGGTTGTGTGCAACTTGTATTTGCATTCACCCACTCTAAATTCCATACGTGCGTGCCACCTAGGTTTTTGATATTAACATCACTTTGCTTGGTCCCCCCCTCCTCTTCTTTCAAACTTTGACAATCAAGAACGCGATACGGATTGTTTAGGGGACCCTCTGAATCGCCGAAGTCAGTATGACCCTCTTAGGCGTATACTCAGCATCTGGCGTATACTTGTATGCGGAAGCAAAAATCAAAAAGTTATATAACATAACAACAAAAATTTAAAATATGACATGCAAAAGGCGTGAATCGTTATAATGTGAGGTGGAATCAACCCGGCCAGAGCGTGGATTATACGATTCGACCAAGTACACATATCTGAAGATATCTGTGACCGATATGGGTTTCGACAGGTCAAAAAAATAAAACTGCCATGCAACTTATGTTTTGTGTGTGTGGATGGGTGGAGTGGGGTGGGGGGACGAAGCACCTCGATTAACATAGCAAGTATTTTTGAAGTATTTCAACAATACTATAGTTTCTCAAAAATACCATAGTTTAAATACTTTAAGGTGTTTGGCTATAACTAAAATCATAGTATTAATACTTCAATATCTCTCAAAAGCGTGATGTTTTGAAGTATTAAAAAACAACTCTAGACCTCTTTTTCCAAAGCTGAAGTATTGCTAGCCCAGGCACTTAGAAACTGTAGTTTTAGAATACTGCAATTTTAAGAAAACTTTATTACCAAACTAGGCCTAAATATATTAATCAACTTAGTATATATATCTCTACGTGACAAGCCTTACTGTAAGTATAATTAACCGGCTCGATCTGTTTAAGATTCGTGAGTACCCATACTAGTACAGTAGTTGTATGTAATAATTTATTATTTTTGTACGAGTATGTCCTGGAAGGACAACAGGACAGACCACTTTTCCCCAGTCTTTATGATACTCTTGCTTGCATGGATTCCTTTGCTGCGTCCTCTTGTTCTTGCTACACTTGACCTACCATGCTACTTCCTTTGCTGGTATCATGCTAATAGTACCACCAAATGGAACTAAACTAGCTATGCTAATGTAGATTGATTTATACCCCAAAATTGTTCCTATACGTGTACAGAATGTGCTCTTGTAATTTTGGCAGGAAAAGGTAAGTTTTTGTAGGAGAAAACACATGGCTCTATCTCAGTTATAATTAGATGTATGTTAACCAGCTTGATCTCTACCTTGACCATTTCAATAAGAGATCTCTTTCAATAACATGGGCATTGGGAGGTAGCTCTAACCGGAATAAACAAGAACCATGACGTACGAGTACCAATGTATATGTATGTAAATTGACAATGATCATGCGGAGAGTCTTAAGCTGCACCTGCGTACTTACGAGTACTAGTTTTGCTTAATCACTTGGAGATTCGCACAACCAACTGATAATGAGGCCACATGCGGTACGAATCTTACTCAAAGTGCCCATCACATATAATGTGCATTGTTATGTCATCGTGGTGAGGTCCAAGCAGTGCTTTGTTCACACAGCTGCACGCAAGAACCACACAAGTATCATTATTCTCCACTAGTCAACATCAAACAAAGATAATGCCGTCATAAAAATTGAAGTGCTTTTCTCAACTTTCATGGGTTGTGTCCAAAATGAGAATTATGTTTCCTCTGTTCTGATACTTGTCATAGATTTGTGTATATATGCATTTATGTAGGCGCGTTTTAGTTTATATATACATGCAAATCTAAATACCTGCAATTCAGGGCAGAGGAAGTAGCATGTATAGATGCTTGTCAAATAAATATAAATGATAGAGAATACTATGTTGTTGGTATTTGAGGTGCAACACACTTTCTCTCTCTGTCTGACATGGTTGATACATACAAACACTACAATAAAGCGCGCACATGATTTTCCCTTTTGAAAGCTACACTCGACTTCTTTCCATTATTGTTTTCAGCTTTTGTCATACGAGAAATTGTTCATACTACTATACTATTATGTACACTGATTCATAGCAAGACAAACTGAAAAGATGATGCATGCAGCCTCCAGAAAGCATTTCTTGACCAGATAAAATGAGAAAGAAACCTATATTCGGTGGTGCCACGTGCGTGGCAACACAGTTTACAAATAATGGATGGCAACTAGGATAAGATAGCTACTGGTACGTTCATAGAGAACAAACATGGGTGAGCCCCACCGAGAAAAGCGTTGGGCACCCATAAACTAGACTTGTGAAGGGCTTTTCGATTGATCTGGGTATAATGGAGGAAAGTTAGGCAGTTCGATCCTTGCTTGGATGCACAGCTTTACTAATTCTCGTGAGAATCCTGCCGGCACTTGTTGCACTGAAATGGGGTAAAATTTTAGGGTGGGAACACTTGTTGTAAACCTATAATTTTAGGTGTCTGTATTTTAAGCAATCCTGTGTATTTATTTGAATATTTTAAATTTTAGTGGGGGCATAGGTCCCTTTGCCTACTACTATAACAATAATGGGTTTATGTAATGACTCCAAGTATGTCATGCAATCTGCTTATGACGGACGAGGTGTGCGTGGTTGAGTTGGAGGGTCAAGGGTTTCTCATCCAGCATTGAGGGTTGTGTAATCTTTCAACTGATCCTCTTAGCTCCTTATATTAATCTTCCAATTTCTTAATATGGTTGTTGTGTGCAACTTGGATAGCCATTCGCCGTCTCTAAGTTCTATATACTTGCGACATTTTATATTATTAATAAGGAGAGAAAAATAAAACAAATTAAATATATCAATCAACTTAGTAGTATCTGTACGTCACAAGCCGTAGTGTAAGTATAATTAAGCGGCTCGATCTGTTTAAGAGTTGTGAGTACCGGTACTATAGTACTAACTAATTTGCCTTTCGTAGCCATGGAAGGCCCACACTACCACTTGTGCCCCGCCGGCCTTAATTATTTCTCACGCTCTTGCTTGCATGGATTCCTTGCGCATCCTCTCTTGTTCTTGGTATACTTGACCTACCATGCTAGTACTACTACGAAGGTAGGGGCTTTTTGGGCAGGACATCATATTTTTATGTAGCATGTTGTTATTCTCCCATGACAGGTTTGCCCCTTTCTCTTTCCTATCATTAGTTCATCACCCATTATATGTTTTTCTCCTCTTCATTAATTTTAATTTTAATTTTTTTCACATCTCATATCTACTGAATTCTTTATTGAGTACTACTTATGGTCACGAGGAGGATATTCCTTGTTCCACCGTCCTTGTAAAGTTGTAACAACATGACCGTCACTAACAAAGTGGGAATCAAAGCGCTTGCAATTTCACACGTACGTAAATCTTTCTATTTATTGTGGGCAGCAATTTCACAACTATATTTTGTTAGTATAGTTAAAGTGGAGCCATATGACAAGCTAGTCGTTGGCTATTGTATTGAGCCAGTCTGACAGCGATCCATTACAAGTTTACAACCGCCCCTTGGACAGTTCACACGCAAACAAAGCAAACAAACGAAGACGATCGGCGTCACACCACAAGAGAACAAGTTTGATGCTTATATACCTTGATACTACCAAGGAATTTTACAGAAAACGAGTTCAACAGTCAACCCATAATTTCTGCAGGAAAAGAAAAGATCAGTTCAAAGCACATTTCCTCTTCTTACCGTGGTAAAAGGAGCACCGATACGAATGTCACCTGACTTGTGGGACTCAGAGCAAGTATACATTAAATCGGTGAGCCCCCAACGTCACCATGCTCCCGACGTGACCTATCTGTTCGTTGGTAACATAATACTCCCTCCGTCACAGTCTGACGGGTGTTTCTAAAAATGCGTTTTCAAAACTCATCTTCTCTAGGCGTGTTAGACTTAATTATAGAATTAATGCCCCTTCTTTCTCCTATTTTCTACTCAATGCAGCCAAGAAATTAATTCTTGCAACTCCACCAATGCATGCAAAACTCCTTGTTTTCATTGTAATTACGTTTAATAGAGGCGTCGAATAATTAATAGGCGCATGTTTTGGAACAAATCTGGCCATAATCAGCTTCCACCTGGGTTCCAACAAATCTCTAAAACGCCGCCAAACCGTGGCGGAGGGAGTAATAAAGATGATTAAGACTAGTCATAGTGAAATTAATATAGATAGTAACATGCAGTTACATACGGTGTCAAGTAATCGTTTTAATGATGTGGCATTCTATTAAATAATTATAAGCTTACTTATTCTAGCAAAACTCTCACATAAAAAAAGAAGCACAAATTTAGGATAAATATTATATTAAAGTGGTTATTATATTATTTCATGTTTATGATAAATAATTATTTTCATGTTATAATTGTATTAACAGCGTTAATATATATATATGTAATAGACAAAGACAAGGTTCCTAGTAATGCCTCTCATTACACTAGTTTGTTGATTAACGGATGATCAAAGGTTTCTCATCATGAACATTGGATATTGTTAATAACAAGGTCATTTCATTGGAGAATAATGTGATGAACATTCACCCATAGTAGGCTTAACAATAGGATCATGTTTCAAAGTTTATATTGCTATCTCACTCAAAGTAACACTAATCCTTAGACCTTAAGATCACGTCGATCACTAACCTTTGGAAGGTGCTTTGCTTCCATCAAGCGTGTTAGTTGAGGCTCATAGATCAAAAGTGGGATTTGTACATCCCGATGTGAAGAGATAAACTCTAGGCGCTCTCGGTGATATCACATTGATAACAACTTGCAAGCAAGTGATTTCATCACAAGGAATGTTATATCGCGGACGAGTAAAGTACTTGTCAATAACGAGATCGAACTAGGTATGGATGATACCAAAGTTGGATCTCGGACAAGTAAAATATCAAGAGATAAAAGGAATTGGTTACTAAGAGAAAGGTTCACATGATCACTAGTTCATCGTTGAGTAAGTGGGAGTTGTTATGGATCTGCGGATCCTCGATGATTATTGATCGAGAGAGTCTCGATCATGTACACTTTCGGTTCACAAACCGTAGGGTCACACACTTAAGCCTCATCGGCGCTTTTGGTGGATACGGAACACGGAGAAAATCTTGGACAACAAAAATTGTTTCGATGATCATCGAATTGTTTGGATCAAATCATGAGAAAATGGTTTTAGAGTGTAATATTGAAACAATGCAAGGGTATCATGTGAATGTTTGTTAATTAAAGTAAGTAACAAAATTTTGAATAAAATAAATAAAGAGCTTTGTTTAAAGAGAGAAATGCATTTATACTATGGGCATTTAATGCAATTGAAATAGGGGTTTCGCTCACATGAATGAGGGAATACATGACGGGAGGGGCAAACCCCCCTCCCCTCCCCCTCCCACTATAAAAGGAGGTGGTTTGACTGCTGGTTATTACACACTCATTTCATTGTTTCCAGTTGGCCTTTGGTTGGCATATTCTCTCCCTTTCTAGTTGTTCCACTATTCGCGAGTATGGTTGATGTAGCCCATGACATGCCATTCACTATTGGTCCACATCATACCACACCAGACCCACAAAGGTGAATTCACTCCTTATCTTGCCATCCTTTGGTTACCATATGAATGGGATACTACTTGAGACCAGTGCCAATGCTATGACCAGGCCCATGACCATGACATCAAGCGGAGACGACAACAAGACCCCAGGAACCAAGACCCCCAAGCAAGAAGCATGGAAGAGAAGACGGAAGAAGGGTTCTGGCGCCAGGTCCGGCGTCGCCGGAATCCTCGCCGGAACTTTCAGCGCCAATCCTGGCGAACCGAAAGCCTTGCTGGAACTCCTGGCGAATGAACCGGCCGCCCCGCTGAAATCACCCTCTATATGGCCTACCGGTGACTGACCGAAATATCCGACGATGCCGAACTTATTGCCGGGACGCCCAGTCTGCGCACTGTGAGGAGTTTGATGTCCAGAATATTCCCTCTGCCTACCCCCTTCGCCCCTAGCACTATAAATAGCCCCCCTTGTGGCTCGGATCTACTTGGAGTTGGTGATGAATGCAGGCTTGTGCCTAACCCTAGATGAGAACCCCTCTCTATAGTTAAACTATTAGTTGTACAAGGCCTTGGAGTTCGGTGTTCGTCTCCAAGACGTCAAGACCCTCCTCAAATGTTTGGTATCTCCTTGTCAAGGATTCTAGTAGTGCTAGGTCTCTCTCCTTTGGGATTCTACTTGGTTTCTATTCTCTCCTTGATTTGGATTCTATCATACATTTGTCAAGCTCTCCTTTGGTGATTCTACATAGAGTCTCTAGAGATTCTATTGGATTGGTTGTTCGAACCAACGAGAGCAACTCAAATCGGGTTGTGTTGCGTGTGTTTGTATCTTTACCTTGCGATTGCATTGCGTTCATCGTGTTCATCGGGTTTCCCCTCACTCCCCGCCTCAAATCCATAAAGATCGGGCCACCCTAGGGTCAACCCCTCAAGGGATCCCATAACAATGGTGCTTAGGCGAAGCCCCTCTCCACCACCACCACCATGTCGTAGTGCTGCTATAGTTCCCGTGGATCCGCTACTTCCGTTGCCCAATTAGAGCAACGGATGGATGTCGTCGGCACGCTACACATATGACCGATTCTGAGCTGCTATTTGTGGCGCTGGTGAGTCTTCTTGATGGAGGAGGAAAGTGTACATTCTACATCAACCCACGTTTATTGGAATGTTATCCTTTCGGTCTTCAAGGGTGAGTCCTTCTGACTGTTATAAGTAGCACCTAGATTTGATCTTGGAAGTTGTAATCGTAGGAATTTTTTTGGTTTCCATGCAACGAACCCATCAACCCGTACCTTCATTCAAACCCCTCTAATCCCCATAAAATCCCAATTACCAATCCACTATATAGGGATAATAAATTAGAAATTGAAGAAAATACATTAGGATTTGGAAAAGGTGGAGAAAAGTAGGAATTGAACTAGCCATTACTCTGAAACAAACATGCCTTTAGCAATAAGTGAGCATTTAGGGTTTGGTGGAGATTATCCCTCTAATTCCTAAAAAACTCGGGTACTCCTACCAAATAAGGCCTAACTTGGATCGCTCAGACCTTATTTTAAACGCAGGAACTAAAAAAATAGGAATAGAGAGAAAAGAATACAGGAATAGAGATTTCACTTATATCCTAAAATTTTTACAGGAACCAAAACCATAGGATTTTTTTCAAAATGTCATTTGGATACTTGGTAGCATGAAAAACACAGTAATTACAGACATGGGACGATGAAAACATGAGGTGAGACCTCATATTGGTTTCTCTAAAATTTCCTATGAAATAGCTCTTCCCATAAGAAATTTCAAAGTAATCAAAATCCTATTCCTTTGTTCAAACGGCATCATGGAAAAATTTTTATAGGAATCCAATCATCCAAGTTCTCTATAGTTTTCAAAGTTGTTTCAAACGGAGCCTTAATATACTATTCTATCAGTACTCCCGGGCACAGAGGAAAGTGGCAGTAATAACAAAAAAAACAAGCCATGTCGGGTAATCTATACCACTGTCTGAAGTCGCACTTTTGTGCGTACTCGATCAGCCTGCTACAAACAAGTACACCTTCATTAGCTTTCCGCGAAATCCGTTCGAGAGATTCGCACGCCAACCGACTGGGGCCCCAAACCACACGAGATCTTATTCAGAAGTACCCCGTCATAATGTAACATGTGCATGGAAGGTTATGTCATCCGGTGAAGCATCCACTCACGGTTCAGAACCACACACCAAAAGTGCAGCTAGCTAAATCAGTCATACAGCTGCATGAAAAGACCAATAATTATTTTCAGAGATTAGGGAAAGTTAATAAAAAGGCTTTGTGTATCCAATTGATGCAGAGACCTGAACGACAATCCCATTTCATACAGCTGCACAGAAAGGACCAATAATTAGGATTTCTAACTTTCTTTTTCAAATAAAGGAAACGTAGCCCTTCTGGCCTCTGCATCAAAAGATACACAGAGACTTTTTTATTAATTATTCAACGAGATCTTATAAAGAGAGTATAAAGATTAACCCCGGCTCTAAAGGCAATTCGATGAAGGTGGACACCCTATAAGAAGCCCGATTACTCGACCTTTTACTTTTAGAACATCATAAAACCGGGCCTCAAAACGCGCCCCAATATCAAGAGACGGGGAGCACAAACCGGTTCAGCTGATCCATAGCAGCATACCAGTGTATCGCTCAATCCTCTATTGACCTTTAAGTCTTACTGCTTCAACCATCTTCAGAAAAATCAAAGTAATAACCTTGGGTGACTGCCGTCGCGTATGCAGCCTTGTATAAGCGCCAAACAAGCGCCACCATCTCGCGCGCATCCATCAAGCACTGCAGCGGTCATAAATACGTCCGAGATCCTACGCCACCATGCCGCTGAGTCCGCCATCAGCGGCGCCAGCTGAAACCTGGAAGATTTTGCCGTGTGTACCAGCACCTACCAAACCAGGCGCCATCGCGAAACATAACGCAGCACACAGCGGTTATTCTTCAGGCGCATGACTTAGAAAAATCCACGATAATGGCTTCGTGCAAGATGAAAAGCTAGCTCCACCTTATACTTGCCGATCAGTAGCTGCTCAAAAATGATGCCACCAAGAGGAAAGCGGCGTCGGTGAGCATTAAATCATCATCGATCCGGGATACCCAGTCTAGAGGTTTCCACGGAGCAGCCCAAGTTAAAGGCGACAAGAGATTACCCAGCAATGACACAATGCCCTTCAACAAGGTTACAGCGTTGGAGAGAGTCGCCGTAAATCGCCATGTAAGCGAAATCGGCGTGGTTTTCACCGGCGGTCCCGCTCATCCTGAAAACTTGCGTTCTTTAGATCACCATAACATCGGCCGACCTCGGGACAAACCCGATCAACACATCTTAGTCACGGACCACCATAGAGCACGCAAAAAGGCAACTTATCGCACCGCTCCGGCTTCCGAGCACTCACGTCCTGTGGCCGCCCATCTCCTTCCGTGGGTAAAATTTGTGTCGTCACCATCGAGACCGACACCGCCAAGAGAAAATTGGAACCACTAGGCCACGACCACCACCATGCTAGGTGATCTACAGGCACTCCACGCCTAAATCCGTCAGCAGGCATGTAGAGAGAAGGACCGCATACTCGTCGTCACGGTGGTGCTTCTTCCCTAGGTGAAATGTATGCAACGACGGTTACCGCTACCGATGTGGGTGCTCCGTGTTGTAAGCGGCAACCCCTGCTTTCGCCTGTGGGTGAGGGGCCCTGAGGGGTGCACAGCCTGGCCAGATTGGTGGGCTGTCCAGCGGCTGCCCAATATTAGTGGTTGTCGGTGGGTCATTTTTAGGCACCCTAAACCAATTGGGCGTTGATGGAGATGCTCTTACTTGGTCAGATGCAGCATGCATACCTTATGAGAACCCCAAGGTTTAGGGGCTTTGTGTGGGCAGGACATCACCAGCTTTGGTGTGTACTCCCATGACCTTTGCGCATGTCCCTTTCTTGTGATCCCTCAGTCTTTTGCTTCCTTGTTGCGTACATTGATTTTCTTGGTTGAAAAAATTTATGGTTATGTGGAGGATATTTCCTTGTTTCCACCTTAGTAAAATTGAACAGGGTAGATTGTATTGGGTCTACTTTCGGTTAATCTTGCAGGGGCCTGTGTGTGTGTTTATATATTGAGAGGGATTACAATGTTTTACAAGTCGAGGGAGGAATAAAGCTTGGCGGGGACTCTTTGACACGGTATCTAAACAAGCTACGTCTGAGTGTCCTACTCAGAATTCCTAACACCCTCCTTTAATCACAACTTTAGACAAGTTGAGATTATGTCTAAGAATTCTATAAAATTTCTCACAGGAAGCGGTTTAGTAAAACCATGCGCTACTTGATCCTTTGAAGGAATAAGCGAATTTTAGCAATGTTTTGTTCATTGACACGTTCTTTGACGCAAAGTGAAATCTATCTCAATATGCTTGGCTCTTGCATGAAAGACAGAGTTGGCTAGTAAGTATGTAGCTCCCAAATTGTATCACACCATAAGCATGGTACTTGAGTCATATTGACTCCAAGTTACGTAAGCAGGACTGAACCCATATCCTTGACTGTTGCATTAGCCACAACCTTATATTCTGCCTCGATTGCTAGACACGGAGGCATGTAGCTTGTTTCTTAGCACTTCAAGAAATCAAGTTTGATCCATAAAAACACAACAAAGCCTCCAGTTGTGATGACGATCATCAACACATCCTTGATCACGCATATGAAAAGGCACTTAGAAAGTGTAGCAAGAATTTGACTTTAGAAAAGTTAGTCAAAGCTCTCATAGTATGACTGTAACATATCTCGAAATTCTCTTGGCGTAGGTCCAATGAACGTAGTAGTAGGGCATGTAATTGTTGACAAACTTTGTTAAGCTGCATAGGCTATATCCAAGCGCTTGAGAGTTAAATCTTTGCCAAAGCACCAACCATACTCATGTACTTGAGTAGCATCTTGAACCCCCTAATAGATCTCCACTCCCGTCACGGATTATTTTCTCGGAGAAGATGATAATGGGGTAGGAACACCCGGTCTGAGTTTGTCATACCTACCTTTCGTTGCAAGAATATCTTGAGCATACTTAAGCTTGAGATTCAATTTAGGAGCTATACCATCATGTACCTTGCCCCTTGAACTTCAATGCCGATAATAATGAAGATCACAGATCCTTCAATACAAACTCTTGACTTAGATCTGCGCGAGAAGAGCCTTTGTTGCATCTTGTGAAGAGATGTCAGCCACTATAATCATCATCTACATAGATGAGCATGTAGATAATCCACGTGACTTGTGATATATAAACGGTGATGTGTTGATTTGATTTGATGCAATAGATCCTAGTGCAACCAATTGGGGCTTAGCACCCAGAATACCAAGCTCTGGAGGTGCTTGCTTTGCAAGTCCATAAAGGGGCTATCAAGCTTACAAACATGACTCATTTTCCACTTGTCTTCGCCAACGGGTGGTTAACTCATAGACCTCTTCCTCAAAAGGAGAACACCATGAAGAAGCAGCGTTCTTGACATCCAAGCTGTCTCAAGCTCCATCCCTAGAGGCAATAGCCAAAAAAAATGAGCGCATTCGCGATTTGCTAATTGAAGCCCCGGGTGAAATGTATCCCCCTCATAGTCGATACCATCACAGATTGTTTAAAACCTTTGGCAACAAAGCGCAGGCTTTGTATCGATCAATGGAACCATCAGCTTTGTGTTGATTTTATATATCGGCGGCGTGACAGATCAATAATATTTGTTCCGGCCTTTGGAGGGAACCAACATACCATGTTTTATTTTGCATAAGGCTCCATATTCCTCATCCATGGCCTGTTTCCAATAGGTATTTTCCAAAGATGCTTGCACATTGGCTGGTTCGATCGATGTAGAAAGACTTTCCACGCGTGGACACCAACGGACCGTACCATCACTTGTATTGTTTTGGTTGATGAATACCCTTAGAAGCCACGTTAGTGGGCGTTCTGAAGGCCAGAAAACGACTGCGGGCAACAGGGAAGAAGTAGAGGATCCGTTGTCACTAGAGGACATACCGGTACCAGTGCCCGAAATCCGTGAGGGTGATCTAGAGCTGGCAGTCCTGTCCGACAGCGGGAGATCCACGAGAGGCTATCGGTGAAGGTGAGGCGAGGTTGCGTACCTGAAGGCCGGAAGGGCTGAGTCGCGGTCCCCCGTGACCGTTCGCGGTCAGGATCCGGTCGCCCGGGTGTGGGTGTACTGAACGCGGTGCGGCCTTGAAGAGGATCGAATGGTGAAGGGAGGAGTCAGTGCGGGCTGGCGCGACCCGGTCTAGCGCTCTTAACAGGCCAGATGGAAGGTTGGTAGCGTGATCAAGAAGCTGGCGTGATCAAGAGGATGCCAAGAATGCAGCCGGGAGGGAATCATACCTAACGTGTCTCAGTGCTGCTGTCTTCTTGTGCTGTTATTTCATGTGAGGAACTTGGACTTGTGTGTGTCTTGTTTTCAATTCAGATTTTCACGAGAAGCTATATTTTGGCTGGGAATTTCCTGCAAGACAACGGATTACGATGGAGCTAGAGGCGAGGATTAGTAATCTGATGCAATTGTATAGCCATGTAAGTCCATTACCATTGTCATCTCCCACGATTCAAAATTATGAAGGAAGAATCAAGAAGAAGAATTTCTTTTAGGAGAAGAGCCCTTAGGCATTGGGATGAAGACTTTGAAAGGGAAAACAGCCTCATCAAAACAACATCACGAGAAATATAGATCACGACCAGTGTGTTGACCTCAAGACATTTAACTCCTTGTGGTAGCATGAGGGCTATAGCCTAAAAAAGAGCATTGCTTGGAGCGAAAGCAAGCTTTTACGTTTTATTATAAAGGAATGACGGAGGAATTGACCCAACAAAGCACCAACCAAACACGCGAAGGAAGAATAATCAGGTTGGGGAGACCAAAGACCACGATGCTGAGTATCATTGAATGGACTTTACTAGGAAGCATGTTAATAAGATGAGTGTGGTGAGGGAAAAGCTTCATCCCAAAATTTGAGTGGCATATGAGGTGCCAAGGCTGAAGAGAAGCCTACTTCAAGCGATATGGCGATGTTTTTATTTCAACAACTTACCGTTTTGTTGGTGAGCATGAGGACCACGACATAGATCTGAAATTCCTTGAGACTGAAAAAGGAGTTTAATTTGACATATTCTCCTCCTCCATCGGATTGAGACAGCAAGGATTTTTTATCAAGTTTCACGTTCAACGCAAGTTTTTAGGAAGTTGATAAAAGCATCATAAGTGTCGGATTTCTTTTTGAGCAAATATATCCCAGGAGAAAATTTAATATAGTCATCAATAAAGCTTACATAATAATCATGGCGTAGCCAGCAAGTAGGTGCAGGACCCCAAACATCGAGAAAAAAACTAATTGAAGGGGTCTTTTGTAGATACATAGCTGATCAGAATAGAGATAGGAGAAGTTGATGACTCTTAGCTAGGTGACATGAATTACAAATAAGACTCTATAGAAGACTTCTAAGCTAATACAAGGAAGTTTGTGTTTTGCTAACAATTTGCTTGACTATATGACTAAGAAGGATGACCCTAGCGACTATACCCACTTTTCTTAGAGATCTTGGGTGCAATGAAAGCGGCTGCTTCGTATGTTGGGGAGACTCAAGGATGAAATAGAGGATATAGCCCACCAATGCATCTCCCTTTATGAATTATTTTGATGTGTGACCTGATCGCTTGATCAAAAAAGAAAAAGATGAGAAATTCTATATGAACTTACGATTGCTCGAGGTAGCCCCGATGAGCAGAGGCAGGTTTTTAGATGCATTGGGGACATGAAAGGAATATTATTAAGGTGGAAATTTTGAGCAGGGATGACGAGGAACAATAGATTGACCAATATGGGAAATTTTCATACCTTGTCCACAAGTTAAGCGGTGTTGACTACTGTCGAACCGTTGTAAATGTCACGGACCCAGTCAAGTTATTGAAGATCATGCTTGATGATATGGTGTGTTGCTCCGGTGTCAGTGCAATTTATTATCAACACCGTAGGAGGCAATGTGCCACCTTGCTGCAGCAAAGTCATCGCCGACTCTTTCACAGCAGCAGGTACCAACGGTCTTTGGCGGGATGGCTCCAGCGATTACACCTATCTGGCAGGTCACATCGACCCATAGAGGTATTGCCAGCGTCATACGTCCCACGACCAACGCCCCCTCTCCACGAGGCATCAGGCCA
The DNA here is from genome assembly GCA_023614405.1 of Avena insularis. Taxonomy (NCBI): domain Eukaryota; kingdom Viridiplantae; phylum Streptophyta; class Magnoliopsida; order Poales; family Poaceae; genus Avena; species Avena insularis. Next base: position 402,004,090 of record CM042695.1, read on the forward strand.
CCGCCTCCGTCCTTGGCGAGGTGGAGCGATCTTGTTGATAGTCCTGTCGGTGGTTATCACGACGGTCGAAGCGGCGTTCACCCAGTCCCCACAGGCGATCACCACGGTTTTGCCCATATTGCTGCTTTGTCGGAAGGCGGCGTTGGCGGATGTTTGAAGACCATCTCTTTTGGAGTGCTGAAGCATAACTATGTCGCTCATCATAAGCATGAAGTACTGAGCATAGAGGAACTAAGGAATTCCTCCGTTGACCACCAAGAGCAACAACAACAAGGGAATTATGAAGGCCCCCTAGCCCGGCAAGGATGGAAGGAGGCGTGTTCTTTAAGGCGGAGAACCGTTGCAGCGGCGGAGGCTAACTCATCGGCGATAACTTGCATCGCAGGTGAGAACGTTGCTGTAGAATCGTTGGCGCCTTTTCTTTGTTGTTGCCAATGGCGATCCGCGAATTCGTGCTCTTAGACTCGCATTGAAGTGCCGACATCTCCTCAATGGCCTTCCAAACTCCGAGGCGTGCTCAATCCTCACGAACATGCGAGTGCAAAACTTTCAGGGGAGAGAGGATTGAAGGGAGGAAAGCGAGGAGCGATCTGATCAGCGAGAGATCCAGTCTGTCATAGTCGGGGTTGTTCTTTGTTTGCGCTTTGCGGCGTCTTTGTCTGCTGGGGCCGATCTCAACACTTGAGGCTCGACAAACGCCGGAACCATCTAGTAACCCGACGAGGCGGCGCCCTGAGTTAAGCGGCAGGAATCTGAACCGCCATCGAGGGTAATTACTTTCTGGGTGAGTTTGTCCGGAGAGAGGAGTGCGAGGTTGATCACCGGCCTGGCGATGAAAGTCGACATCCAGTGGAAGGGTGAACCATGAGGACGGGCGGAAACTTGACGATTTAGAGAATCAGAGTTGGCACGATACCATGTAAAATTTGGTAATTAGATTATTGAGTCTACTAGGTTAATCTTGCGAGGCCTATATGTTTATATATTAGAGAGATACAATGTTTTACAAGTCAGGAGGTGACTTGGCAGGACTCTGACGGTATCTAAACAAGCTCTAATACCGTGTCCTACTCTAGTCCCCAGCACCTGACCCTTAACCAACGCGGTCATGACATACAAGTGAACAATCAAAATAGATGAATGAACGTGACCTTGCATCCATCTTTAAGCACATTTGGAGTTTCACACGTAAACATATATTTTCTGGACAAGTATTCTCAGTGAATTAATATATGGTACAGTTAATGATGGAGCCATATGATGAGTTAGTCGTTGTCTTAACCGTTAATTAGTTGAAAATTGTTATGAGCGTGCCGACGGGGATCGTTCGTCGCTCTTGGACAGTTGACACCCCAAACAAACAAAAGATCATCGGCGGCGTCACGCATCCACACAGCACAAATACTACTTTGTCTGTTCCAGATTTAAGATATTTTGTAGTAGGGGTAAAGCAGCTAATAAAACGTCTTTCAATTTCTTATTGGGTTTTAGTACCTTATTAACTGTGTATTTCATTTTGGTATCGTTTTTAAAGCAAAAACTATGAGTGGCTTCATGGCGAGGCATCATATTAATGGTAATTATATTCTCTAGAAAATACAAAGATCACGTAATGTTTGGTGTTCAAAAGTTTAAGTATTTATTTTTTTCTTATGCGTATATTTTCCTCCTTTACATCTTTTATTGGCAAAATACCCACGATGTCGTTCATAAAGAGTGAACTCAATCTTTATGTTTTATATATAAATAATTAAATATATCATTATGTTTTTGAAAATAAAATATTTGCTAAAAACCTAATGATATTGATTAATTATTTTAATAAAACTGGGGCTGCCTGGACACTAATCCGACAAACCAGCAGTCGGTGCATACTAGATCAATTTGCCATGCATTCTTTACCTCTGTCAAATTTGAGCATGGTTGTATAAATTAATATGCTTTGTTTCTTTACTCAAAAGAAAAGCGTGCACGTTGTTTCTTATTTGACATACCAATGTGATCCCTATTTTGCAAAACCACAACTAGCAAATCATTAATCACTTTGAAGATGTTTTATGTTGGTGCTAAATCACTCTAAAACATTTTTAGCATATTTTCCATACAACTAT